>JBBYHO010421877.1:8182-47530 GCA_038382025.1 Adansonia gregorii
ACATGAGCTTTACTAGCTCATTTAGACAATCCCAAAGTTGTTTAGGATGATGAAGTAGCTCATTGACCATGTTATCTGATAGAAGGACTTTAGGTAACAAATTAAAGCATAATCAATTTTAAACACTTGAAAGGCATTTTATTTTTGAAAACAGAATGTGTGGCCTCGATAAAACTTGAATCCAAACAAGGGAAACTTGATTTTTTTTCCCAAAATTAAAAGTCCAATGAGTAGAAAACCATAAGTCCATATTAATCCTTATTTATTAAGGGTAACAGGGCTTTAACTTGGGGGCTTTTTAGAAAACTAGATTTTTGACAGGCAACAAACAAGCATTTTGACAAACATTTGATGATTAAAAGATGATGTTCTTCATAATAAACATGGTATACATGTTCAAATATGTAAAAGTGGCATTTAAGCAAAAATATTATGAAAACATGTAAGGAGATGAGCATAAGAATGCATGAAGATGTTAGTTAAATGCATGACATCAAGAATATTACCATAGAGAAAATATGAACATGCTTGAACCAAGAAAAAAAGTTTGTAGGAATTGCAAGACAGCATCAAAATATATTTTCAAGATAGACCTAACATATAAAAGTGAGGAAACATGATAAAGGAGTTAATAAAGCATCACAAATCCTATATTTTCCACATTCGAGGCCATAAAATCATAAGAATCCTAAGATAAGGTCATGATCAGCATATTAAGGCTCACTAAAATGATAAAAATACGAAAATAAGTGAATAGTTAAAGAAAAGATGAGAAATATACCTTAAAAGCTTTAGAAACCTTATCGACAATGTAAGCAAAAAATGTTTTAAAGTTACAGCTCACCTTCTTACCTTTTTTTTGCTATGATTTAACAAGAAACGGTGGCTAGGAATGAGCTTAGAGGTTGCTATATCATTTGAAAAAGTGTTTTTAAGGAAGGATGATAGTTTTCGAGGGTTTTAAAAGGGCGGCTTTGGATGAGCTAAGGAGGAGCTATGAGAATGAGGATTTTTGGAGTGTGGTAGCTGATGTAAATGTATGTGTGTAAGGTTTTTTGGTTGAGTTCATACCCTACCTTATATAGGATTCAATCTTAATCATTAAGCACCTAGCAAAGAAAAGGCATTTGGGACCTTCAAGGTGGAGAAAATGCTGAGTCATTGTTCCAAGAAGCAACCCTTAAACATTTCATAGGTTATTGTATGCCTTTGCTAGTAGCGACAAACTATGCATAAGCTGACATACTAAGGAAGGCCAAGGTTACCCTTCATCTATCTATATTATATCATGAAATGCCTTTGTAACAAGCTAAATGGACCATTCAAAAATGTTCAAACCCAATGTTTAAGCCCAAAAATGAAGTCTATATGATTTTAGGAAGTTATATCTAAGATTGAATAATTTTTATGGCCCAAGTTGTGACCAAATTCATGTTTTGATGTTATGGTGAAAAGAGGTGAAAATAGCATAAACTGGGCTTTTTAGCTTTGGTGTATCGATACGATTGTTTCTTGTATTGATACTTGGAACAAAATTTTTCCCAAGTATCGATACTATGATTCTTGTATGATACTTAGAGCAAATTTTTGCTTAATGTATCGATATAATGAAATTGTTATCAATACTTAGAGCTTGGCATTGATACTATCACTCCTTGTATCGATGCTAGCTAGCCAAAATAGTAATTTGGCTTTGACATAATTTTGTATCAATACAAAGGGTTCCTTTAACAATACCATCACAATTGTATCAATATATGGCATCTTTTTTTATTGGATTTTGATGGCATGGCAACTATATATTGATACCTGGAGGCCATGTTTCAATACTCATTCATACAAATGCATATTTTATGAACCTTTGACTCCCCAAACATCTCATTTAATTTATGAATAATTGATGACTGACCTGTACCTGCTCAAATGACCTTGATGATACCTCAAATAGTGACCTTTGATGCCTTTTTTCATTTTTTAAATAAGATCCCTAAGCATTTCAAATATTCTCTAAAAAAATTTCGACTGACACCATTTTGCCTAGTAGTGCCTAGTGACACGGCACCCAGTAGTCATCCAATTATTTTATTCTATTATCTTTCAATTAAGTCCTGAGATGTCAAAAATTAGTTTAGACAAAATAGGTGTCTACACTGGGAGAAAGAAATTTTGAATTTTGGTGAAATTTTGGAAAACCAAGGGTAGAAAAATCCACATGGATGAAAACCTAGTAATGTTTAGAAAAATAACTATTTTTAGGTAATTTAATAAAAGAGTGCATTTTTAATTTAAAACCAAGAAATTAATAAAAATATTAAACTAATTTTTATTTTTGAAAATAAGACTTGATCTAAGTCTAACGAGACTCGTATGTGACTCAAAATTATATTGGGGTATAGACCAGACTATTTTAAGTTATCTAAATGCCTTGAAAAAAGTGATTTGGGACAACTAATTAATTGTGCTTAATCCAGAAAACAAAGGATAACTTCACGCTATCCACATTTTTGAATTTGTTTCAGGCTCGCTTGAAGGTTTTAGATGGCAAACGAGATGTTGTTGGAAAGATAACTTGATGAGGATAAATATAAAAATATGCAAAAAAAACCCCAAAAATCACCTTCTGGGGGGAAATAATTTTTTAGGGTAGACTCAGCTCAGCACTAATAGCGTGTATAGGGCAAAGGGTGCAACAAATTTTGAAAAACCATTTTGGATTCTTTTAAACTCAAAAAGTTGCAAATGATAGCTATATATAAAAGAAATTTATATTGTTTTTAAAAAAAATACTTTAAAAAATCCAAAAAAATCATCCCATAGGCCAAAATGGCCCAAACAGAATGTTGGTCACTGATTCTAAGGTTTGAGGTAATGAAAATTTGAAAAATTATAACTCTCTCATCTGGGCACATCTAAAGGCAAACAAGATACCTTAGAAAGGCAAACTGATGTACTAAAAAAATTGAAATGGCTATTTAGGAAAAAAAATAAATTTTCAAGTTAGGGTTATAGTGCTACCAATGTTGAAATAGAGATGTCTCACATATTTGGTTATCCTAGACTTGTATTGCCATCTCAAATAGACCTGACAATTCATGTATTGATATTATAGTTGTATATTTTGTAGTATCATAATCATGTTTAAGCTTTTTTATATTTATATCAATTTTTATACGTTTATAATTCGTATTATATAGACTTCAAAAATGTATTCATCATGTCATGTCATTTTTTTGACTTCAAGTGTGTCATATTGTGTAGTCATGCCAAATATTGCTAAGCCTAGTCTCAGACATCCAAATGTATGTCATTGGCAGTAGAATCATGATTTATTTAAAGTCCTGAGTTATTGGGCAAGTGAATAACCCATTATCTACGCCGTTTAATCACAACACTGTATCAAGGGATTTTGTCGAACACTTTATAAATAAAAAAAATTAAGGGTTGAAAACAGTGTTTCTTTTGCCTAATTAAGCCATGAATCCAAACATTAATGCTTGATTTTCCCTAAGATTAAAGCATCATCATGGTAGAAAACATTAGACTAACACCTAGTCCTATTATTTAGGACAAATTTAACCTAACTTGGGGCAGGTTTTTAAAATAGATTTCACTCCAGCTAAACACACAAAAAAGGCATTTAAATAGAAATTAATGAACTGAAAAACAAGGCAATGATATTTAATCATAGCAAGCACCATAAATGATATCAACTAAAGTCATTCTAACAAATAAACATAACACTAAAACAAACATATAACTACATCAAAGCATGTTTAAAATGGGCATCTATCATCATAGATTAAGTATAAAATCGAGCCAAATATCATAAAACAATGAAACTAAGGCCTATTTAAGAAAGGTTCAAAGAAATAGGATTTTTAATCATCCAAGCATCACAATAACATCACCCAAACAACATTAAATCCAACATCATTTATACCAACCTAAAAAATGGATGTGTTTGTTACAAAGGTCATGGATTCATGAAAGGGTTTACTAAGATGACATGAAATGTATTTGAAATGCAAGAAATGAGATAGAAATATACAAATGAAGCTTTCTAATACCTTGTCCTTTTGCTTTCAAGCTCCACGCCTTTGCTTTTCCCTTCTTTTTTTTTTTTTTTGCTTTTTCCATAATCTTTCAAGCTTTGTTATGCTTTTTAGCTCACTTTCTTTCCCACATTTGCTGAGGATTAGCAAAAATGAAGAGTAAAGAATGAGCTCACGGTTACTTTTGTGATTAAGGAGTTAGGAAAGGGAAAATAAATGGAAATAAAGGTTTTTGGAGGTTTTCTTTAGGCTATTTTAGGAGTCACATGAATAGTATTTTTCTAGGTGAACAAATGGTTGAGCAAATTATGAATTTATAGAGTAGGAATTTAGCCATCATAAACCTAAAGTCATGCTGTGTATTTTGGTATTTGGCTTGTATAAAATGATAAGTCATTATATCGAAGGCTAAGCTTATAACATTTCATTGGCAGATGTACTAACCTTGTAGTAAGAAAAGGCCATACATAGGCTAACACATTGTGTAATCTCAGCCTTGCTATATTGAACCATATTATCCCATAAAATGTCCCGTTTCCAATCTTAATGGACCCTTAAAAATTGCCTTGACCCAGTCCCAAGGGCTAAGGTAAATTTCATAAAGCTTGGTCTAAATTTAGATGATTTTTTGAACCAAAATCATGGCCAAATCATATTTATATTTTGATTTATAAGGTAATATTTTTATTTACAAGAAATTTAATTTTTTATTTGTACACTAAGAGAAATATGATTTAAAGTTAAATTTGTTAATAATGTTATTTGTATTACACAAAACATTAAGTTCAATCATATGTTGAAATTATAATATCATTTTTTATATTTGATTAATGTATTAAAATTAAATTTTAAATCTGGAATAAGTATAATAATATATTATAGATGATTATTTTATAATAATCATAATAATAATTTTTTTATGATTAATTATTATAAATATAATAATGATATATAGTACTAAAAACCATTTGATTCATATTTAATATGTTTCAAATAAATTTTATTTCACAATCTAATTTAAAGATACATTATTAACTTTAATTGATAATTCATTACTAATTAATTGTATAATAATTATAAATACTTTTTCATAAATTAAATATTTTTATTTAAGAAAAAATTGATCATTTATCTCTATATACTTTTATTTTAAATTTAATTGATAAATATTTAAGAAAAAATTGATCATTTATCTATAAAATTATAGTTCAGGTTTTTTTAGTTATAAATTTAGGTTTTTACGGGCTTCACATTAGATTGATCTCGGGCTCAAGTTCTGGCCTTTACGGGTTTTGAGTCATGTTAGTTTTGAACTTTTTCGAGTTTGAATTTTCTTGGATTTAGATTTTTTTAGGGTTCCAACTTTTTTGGAGTTAGATATTTTTGGGTTCAGGCCTTTGACTTTTTAAGTTAACTCGGATTGAATCGAATCCGATCTTGGATCAACTCGAACAAGCTCTCAGCTTCGGGCTTACTTTGCCAACTCTAGCTGATGTGGCATGTGTTTATTTTTGCTATATTTGAAATATCTGCATCATGTTTCTTGTTTTATTGAAAATTCATTTTGAATAGTATTAATGGATTTATGGAATATATTTTATTTTCATTTAGCTTTGGTTAAAAGATCATCAAAAATGTAAAGTACAATGATAAAAACACCACAAATTAAATACACTGAAAAAAGATTGTTACTGGCAGCCCCCTTCCATTTTGCATAGATGCACCAATGAGCAAGTGTTGTTGGAATGATGGTTCACTAGCTTAGAAGTTGAACACTTCGACTCGACGACCATTCCATGTGCTAGGGGACTCTCCAGCTCCAGGTATGCATTGCAAACTAAGGTTTACTTTACTGGAGCCAATGCAATCCTTGACTTGACGTTAGGCTTAAAAAAAGGTTGATGTTGACGTTGATGGTTTCAGATTGTGAATGGGAAGAGTGAGGAATATATGTATTAATTTTTTTAAGAAATACATATACATATCTATATGTATATCCTATATATAATATATAATATATTTCCAGCTCATTACTTTAATGAATAAGAGATATTAAAACACAAATCTTCAAAATTTCGTAATTACTATGATTTGAGGTTATTTATTTTATAGACAAGAGTGAAATTTTGGGTATTCGTTCTTGATTAAAATTTAATTAATATTAATTATTTTTAAAACTATTTACTTTTTCAATTTCCTTATTACTCGTTACATATAATTTATGTTTTACCAACTATTTACACCTTACGTTAAAACACTCAAGTCCGAGACGTTAAATATCAATTACTTCTCACTATTTCAATTCTTTTTTCTATATATCAAAGTTCTTTCGAACTTTTTTCATGGTTCATATTTGCAGGTTAGGGTTTGCATTGTTTCTTCATTTTTTTTTTTTTTATGATTTATCATGTTTTCATGTTCATTTGACAGTTTTAGGTATACACATTGTTCTTATAAATTGGGCATGTTCTTGATGTGGATTTAGTGGGCTTTAGTTGATAGTAAGGTGCCTCGAATGTTAATCCTAAGGGCAGAAGTTTTTTTGCTTAAATTTCTGCATGCATTTTACTTAGTTATTTTGTATTGAAATTATAAAGAAAGTTAGATTTAAAGTGTTCCATTGAGCCAACTCTTTAAGTAACTTAAATTGTGATTGATGGGTGAACAAAATGTGAAAAATTTCTTTAGGAAATTTGCTATCAATCTAATTCTCTCCATCTTCTTAGATGTATGACTATCCTAACTATATTTTATTTCATGTGATTTAATGAATTTAAAACATTTGAAGCATTCGATTAACTGTATAAATACATTTTCTTTTACGTATATCAGGTTTCATTGGTGAAGCTCGTACTATGGCTTTATAGGCTTACACAAAAACAAAGTTTTGATTCATCGATTCTATTGCTCTTTGTAATGAATAGAATTGCAAGGACTCAGTGCATGCATTCATGGATAGAGGAATGCTCGGGAGATTGGGGGGAATGGCTCAGAATCCAGCGAGCTTTTCTCAATTTGGACTAAGTTCCAAAACTCAATACTTAAGTTCATAGTTACTGCTGGCACTCAGCATGGTCTTACTCTTTGCAGGTTTATGGTATTGGATTTTATGCAAATTTTTACACGTGCTCTTTCTTAATTCAATCTTTTTTTTTTCTTTTAACGTTCGTAAAAATGGTTAGATGACTGCTGATGAGAATTGAGGATGCGTATTGTGTTGAGGAATCGGTCATGTTTGCTCAAAATGATGTGTCCTCAACTAAGCAATTAATGAATATATTTCTTTGATAAAGCAGTTTTTTTTTTTTTTTGAAAATGGAAGCTTCATTAATCAAATAAAACCATAACTCTTTTCGAAAAATAAAAAATAAAACTACAACAACAGCAAGTTAATCCTTGCAACCTGCTAGATAATGAAATTTAACTATTCCCAAATCATCATTAGGTGCTATCACTCCTAACTCCAAAATTACACACTAATATTCTTCCAAGTAAATTACAAATTAATTAATATCGTTAGAGATCAAATTGAAATTTATGCTTATTAATTTGCTTTACGGTTTTAATTATTTGATATGGCAATTTTTGGGGTTGTAAATACTTTTTTATTATTGTAATCTTCCCTTGATTTTTTATTCTCCCCTTTTATGATTGTAATTAACATTTAGCTTTTAATCGATTAATTTTATAACTATAATCTCATTAATTTTGCACCTTAGTTAACTTTTTATTTTATGTAACTTAATTTCTTCCCTTTTTGTTAATTTTTCTTTCTATCATTATGTAATCATTAATTTCATTGGTTGTGGTTTACGAATTAGTACAATAGTGAGTTATACACTTTTTGCGCTCATAAACACTTAAATTATTATTATTATTATTATTATTATTATTATTATTATTGAAATTTGACAATTATAATGAAAATTTCAAACCTACATAAAATAATCTTATATGTTTTTGAATTAACGGATAATTAAACCATTATTATTCATTATTCAAATTTGACAATTATAATTAAAATTTAATGTAATTTTTAAAGATTCATTTGATTTTACTATAAAAAGATATTTATTTTAATGAATATTCTAATTTGAAGGAATTTATTTTTTTTTTTACACCAAAAATTTTTATAAGTTAAACTTATATATAATGTTACATTTGTTCTCAGTTTTAAGATTAATTGCTAAGTTCGTGACTATTTAAAAAAAAAATTGTAACTTCGATAATTAATTAACTTGAATATATGATAACGTTTAAAAATAGTTAATTATATTAAAAGTATAATAATAAAACGTTAAAAAGAAATCTCTTAAAACTACAAATTATCACTATTAACTCAAAATAAGAGCTGGAATAAGGTTACTTTCATATAATCTAATAAATACCAGATTAAGAGGGAGTAAATGATTTGGTTTTTTGTGTAGTGTATCCCTTGATTGTAGAGTATCATAACAAATGGGTTTTTTTTTATTATCTAACCTGTTAGCTTTGGTAATACTCTATCAACACATATCAAGCTGTTAGCACATGTTTCTTATTTTTTTTTCTTTTTCTTTATTCCTTTATTCAGTTTTTTTTTTGTATTTTTTCATTTTAAAATAAATAAAAATTATAATATAAAAAATATTCAAAAATGTTATAGATATTAATTATAAAATATAAAATATTTATTTTCATTAATATTATAAAATATTTTTAATTTTCTCTTTTTTATAAATAAATACAAAAAAATCATAATTTATATTATAACTTAAATTAATTTATAATAATTAAATAATTTAAAAAATAAAAATATCTATTTACATGGAGAAAAGTGAAAGTTTACTTTAGAAAACTTAGATAGTTCAAGATTTTTTTTTTTAGTATTTTAACATTTTAACAATTATTATTTTTATTTCTATTAGTAAAATTTAAAATAAATTTGCAATTGTTTTTTCGCGTGACAGTATTCTTAATATATATATATATATATAGAGCGAGAGAGAGAGAGAGAGAGAGAGAGAGAGAGTAATTAGCCAATTAATGCCTCGCTAGAGAGTTTAGATGATACTTAAAAATATATTATGATGATTTCATTACCAATTACACTTTTGTTGACCAATTTATAGAAGAATAATGTTCATACTAGAGTGAATATAGTACTGTTATACATCTGCTAGTACAAAATGACCACTTTACAAAACCAACGACAGGAAAATGCAGTCACACCTTTCACTAATTTAAGTCTTTCATGGTTGTGTGTGTGTATATATATATATATATATAAGCTATGCTATCTATGTAATTAATAGCAACTTCCTTGCATATTCTAGTTCATGTCTCTTCATAACAAGGAGATAGGTCGTCTAGAAGAAAAAACGTTGTGAAGATTCTAAGAGAAGAAAAAAAAAATTAACATCGAGGAAAGAGAAAATGGGATCATCTACTTGAGTTCAATTTTTGCAGAAGGTGTTTATCCACCACTATAGTTGAAAGCAGCGCTATCATTGTCTTCCTTTTAAGGTAAATCATCGCCATAAGGATGTCAGAGAGAACCTTTTTCAGCTTAAAAATCAGTGGCAGACGACGAGGCGGAAGTAGTTGAGTTTATACTCGTCCCATCACTTTGCAAAATGATTTCAATGGCCTTTACCACCTCGCTTATTTTTGGACGGTTTGTAGCTGAATCTTCCACACATTGCATTGCCAACTCTAAGAATTTTCCAAATCCTAGTAGATTTCCTGAGCTTCTGATGCTTGGATCCATTAACTCTGTCAATCCATAATGCTTATCATCCTTCTTATCCATCATGCTTTGCACCTCACGCACTATATACTTCCCTTTTTCGATAGGTTGCTTGGATGTTATAAGTTCAAGCATTAGCACACCAAAACTGTAAACATCACTCTTCTCAGTTAATTGTTGGGTCATGTAATATTCAGGATCTAGATAGCCCTGCAACAAAATATATATAATTAAGAGTTCAGAGAAATAAAATTCCATACATTTGGAATCCTTGAGTGGATCGCCAATGGATGAATGTAATTGATTTCTTAATAGAGAAGATAATATCTGATGCACCATTTCTTGAACAGCCAGCAAAGAATAAATTACGATTTAATGGAAATCAACCAGAGAAATGATATAAAATTAAGAAAATTGAACCTGTTTGATTGTTATATCACACTATCTAGGATGACGCATATTTATAAAATTGCAGCAATAAGTCATACTAATTAAGATTTCAATAAAACTGAGATCTAGTTTCCTTTTATATCCTTTTTGGTCACATCTCCTTCTCTAGACATGGATATAAAAGACACTTGTTAAAAGGTACTCACCAATGTGCCTTTAACTTGGGTTGAAATATGGCCCTTTGAACTGTCTGATACCAGCTTCGACAAGCCAAAGTCTGCAACCTTTGCTGTTAAATTTTCATCCAACAAAATGTTGGTGGACTTAATATCTCTGTGGATAATGGGAGGATTTGCAAGCTCATGCAGGTAAGCTAGCCCTCTAGCTGAGCCAAGAGCTATGCGGAGTCTCCTTCTCCAGTCAAGATAAACGCCAGATCTCCCTACAACACGTGATTCCACATCAGATACCAAAAGAGGTGGCCATGAAGCTCTTGCATAATTAATTATTTAACTTTCCTTGCAGTTTCCACGAGGCACATAAATAAAGCTCTTGTTTAAAATAATAAGAACAAGAAACTCAGAAGGCAGATTCTCTAAAGGTGCAGATGATAGCCCGTTGCAAAAATAACCATCAAATTTTCAATGTTCAACTAAGGCATTCTTTCCCTCGATTAACGCATCAATCTCATGGACCAGGATAATATTACTAATCATAGTTTCATCTTTTACTCACATGTTACACTTTCCTCATAAGGTCAAACTTACCTGACAGGCTAGCCCGAAGTGTTCCATTGGCCATAAATTCATATACCAGCATTTGTTCTCCTTGGTCAAGACAAAACCCAACAAGACCAACAAGGTTTTTGTGATGAACTCTTGAAAGCAATTCAATTTCAGTCTTGAATTCAAGCCCACCCTGCATTGATCCTTGCTGACCTCTTTTAATTGCAACCGATTCTCCATCAGAGAGCATTCCTCTGTATACCTAAAGAGAAGATGAAGGCTATCTTAGAAATTGCAGACATGAAGTCTATCCATAAAACTCATCTGACAAACTTGGGCATTTACCTTCCCATAACCTCCAAATCCTAGTTCATTTCTTTCAGAAAAATTATTAGTGCACTTCCTTAGTTCATCATAAGAAAACCACCTTGCTCCTTTCAATTGTGGTGCATCACCACTGTCTTTGCCACTTGTTGTCCAGGATGCTGCAGGAAGATATAGACGATTGTTACACAAGTAAACAAATTCTCAATACTACAACTATGTACCTGTTCCTATTCGAAACTGCTAAATTAGCAGGGAAACACAGTGATTCCAAGTATTACTTACCAAATGGTTTACTCATCCCAATAGCTTTTTCTGCACGTTTCTTTTGCCTAACAGCATATATTCCAACTCCCAAGAGAGCTAGAACCAAAACTACTGCCCCAGTTGCTACAGCAATGATTACTCCAGTGTTTAGGGAAGTTCCATGTGAGGCTGAACCATATTTTTTTTTTATTTGATTTGTCAATCCATCGGTTATACAGTAAAGATCAATGTCATAGTCTTAATGGTAATGTTAAAGCTACCTGGGAAAGTATAAGTAGATGCTTTAAAATAGTATGGTCCAAACTCTGCTGGAGGCTGGTAGGTTTGACTAATTAAATCAAATCCAATTCTCTGAACTTCGGATCTGTTGAAATATTGTCCGCTTGGTGGAAAGAGTGCCAGCTGAACCTGAAGGTAATCGTGATCATTGAAGAATGGGTTATGAAGAAAAACTGAACCTGGCGTTAGGCTCAAACTGACGCAAAGGTTCTCTTCTAATGACTTGAACATTGTCACATTGGACAGTTCCCTGGACACAAGTCCTCTGAAATACAATGTTCCTTCATATGGATAGGCACATTCACAACTTTGAGGGCTAAGCTTCTGACCAATGGGACATGAGTTACTTCCACAATGTAGCTAGGCTGGTTGAATATTGATTTGTGTTTTGTTGCTGAGTCTGACAGTACTTAGTACTTGACTTAGCAGGTGTGCACACGGGATTCCCTTCAAGTCTGAATCAAATATCATTGACAAATAAGTATATATGGTGGTGGAGGGGGGGGAGGGAATTATAGATTATCATTCTAGCTGACGAAAATTAACACCCATTAAATATCTTACAATATTGAAGTATTTGTATATCCAGATCCTGGAGTGATGTAGGAAATCTGGTTGTTCTGCAAATCAACAAGTTTAAGTTGAGTGCCGACATTGTCACCCAAGTTGAATGTGCCATTGAAGGCATTGTTTTGCAGTTTCCTGTCAAAAGATGAAAATGAAATGCATTGAATCATTCACCTTCTCTTTTCTGAAGTAATAAGCGTTCGGAAATGGTAATACTGGATTTGAGTGAATACTTACACTTGCCGTATCTGTGGTAAACTGAAAAGCTTTTGCGGTACAGGCCCTTGAAGTGATCCATGTTCAAGAACGCTGCACATTATGAAATTTTGCATTAGTTTTGGCAACAATTGAAGGAAGACTCAGAATTATTTTTTTTTTGTGACTAAATACGCACAGAGTGGCGAGTGACAGTAAGGTCCAGAACCAAACTGGAGCATCTGTTGGGTCAAATAAATTGTCACTAAGATCCCTGTAAAATTAGAAGGATCAGATTCATTACTAAGGAAAACAAATAAACTATCACACCTTACGTCCTTTGGCTTACACAAAACTGAGGGTATTCATGAAGGTCAAGTCTGGTAAAGGGCCACCAAGATTATTGTGTGCTAAATTCCTGAAATAAAGCAAAATTCCCGAGGTTAAGTCAGGCAACCATCATGAAATAATTAAGTTCATTAACCAAAATATAATAATCAAACTGAAAGATAAAAATTGAATACCCACAAGTCATTGATGTTTGTAAGGTTGTTGAGACTTGAAGGGACATTTCCCGACAAAGCATTTCTATCAAGTCGACTGTTTTGGATTGCAAATGTGTACATTGCCGTTAGTGTTAATAGAGCAAAGCAAGGAAAATTATGTTTATGGATTCTTTCTTTACTCACAGAAGCTCAAGAGTCCGAACATGTCCTAATGTGGATGGGATGTTCCCAGTAAATTGATTTCCATCAAATAATCTGTCATTGGAACACTAGGAACCATTAGTAGGAGTGCTTCCATACAAAATAAATCGATATATATATATATATATATATCAACTCACATGTGTATTAGTACCATCTCAGCACTGAAAAGTTCTGGAGGAATGGTACCCGAAAGCTTATTGTTACTGAAATGGCTGCAAGTTCATAAAAATGAAGCTCTTATTTGATAAATACTCATTGATTTGAATATAATAGTTTTAACTATACATGCGTTGTGCATGAAGTATATAATATATAATTAATCACATATAATTAAGAATAGCATATCCCTTATGTTTTGAAGAATGTAACTATGACAATATAAAAAATATATATATATAATGTTAACTATATTAGCAAAATGTAATAATTCATTATATCTATAATTGTATGAACCACTCCAAATCAAAATAATTCTATGTTTATTTCAAAAATGAAAATGCTATTCTTGGAATAAAATGTTCTTTTACACTTTAAATAACTAATTAATCAAAATTTCAAGTAAAAAGATATTATATGTATGGTCCAATAAATAGTTTTCTTTCTAATGATTTGGTATAATCACAAAGTATTAAAGTTAATTGTAATTTGATAATTGTAGCTTATAGAAAGTGGTAATACAGATTAATCATGATTAATGAAAATAAAGGTGTTAACTTTAATGAGATAGAAGCATATAACTTGACAATTTAATTGTAAAAGCTATAACTTCCATATACACAATTATTTCATGCAGCTTTCTAATTCTTAATAACATTGGATGTCATTTTCAATTACTTCTAGGAATTTTATATAACATAAAGTTATTAAATATTAAATATGAAGATATTTTCTAAGATAATTTTATAATTTTTGTATAATGTTGGTATGCAAAGCCAATACTAACATAATAAAATATGATTATTTTATACATTATTCTAATAATTTTTAATAACGGACTTGCTTTTCAGTAACTTTTGCAAATATTCGATGATATAAGGTTATTCAATAAAATACAGTTTTATATTTAAGTCTTCAAATATTGTTAATATTGTAGGTTAGATCAAAATTAAATCATAAAATATCATCAAAATCTTAATCAAATAAACACTTGATTGTATTTACTAAAATTAAGAGACATTTAAAGTTTTTAAGTTCGAAGGTGGAAAGTGGGAAAAACTTCAATGCTCTAAAACTCATTAAGTTTGATTACATTTTATTCAACAAAAAAACAATTAAGTGATAATTAAATTAAACAATTAAAAGTTCATTCAAAAATTAAAGATAAAATCATATTTGATTCCTCTTAATTACAACGATATATATATTTATTATCATTTTTTAATTTGAGAACTTATTAATAGAACAGTTTTGCATATTAAAAAAACAAAGATACATAAAATATAATAATTTACTTATTAATTAATTGTAAATAATAATGCAGTAAAATTTGATTAATTATAAAAAGACATAATTTCATAAAAAATGACAAATTACATATAAACCACAAAAAAAATGGAACAATTTTCAGACCAAAAGTCATTATAAATATAATTATAATTAGTTGTAATTTTCATACTATAATATGCACAAGTTCACGTTTAATATAAGTTATTAAATATTTAGTATTAAAGAAATAAATTATTTTTAATTAGTGATTATATCACTAACATATCATAACTAAAGAAATTTCTTTTAACTTATTTCCTTTCTTTCTAAAAATTTTATGAAATTGAAGATACCTTATAGGCTCTCTTCGTAAATTTTATGGTTAGATCATTTATACGAAAATTGTAATTTTTATATGCTATTTCTAATCATACATAACATAAAATCAAATATATCATGATGATATAATATGAATTTGATAGAAATTAGAAAATTAAAAAATATATATAAAAAAAATCAATTTGCACCCTAACTTCCTAGGTTAATTATAAGGAAAAGTGAAAGAAATCGTACATGAGTAAAATTAAAAAGAAAAATTCTTGATAAGCTACGATGCATTACCAATTTTCATATCTAATTAAATCTACAAACTCACTTTAATCAATTTATCATAATAACTTGAGCTACTAAGTATTTTTTTTCTCAGGTTTAGTAATCAAAATGAATAGAGAATTTTTTACCTAAATAATAGATAATTTGAAGTTATGTGCATTAGTATTACCATTCTAATTTCATATTTTAGCATTTCTTATTATAAAGTCAACTAAACGTCTTTATACATTCTATTATTAATTAATGAATGAAATATCTGAAATTTTAAAAATTAATAATACATGTCAGTTTTAAACTAGTATTTAAAGAATATTTTTATATATGTAGGTAATTGATATTAACCTTTTTCTAAATAAAAATTTGATAACAAATTATTTAATTTTTTAATTAAAATAGATTATTTTTTAATGGATAAACAAATATAAATCATTTAGTATAAATCATCTAGAAGAGAAAAAAATTAGCCATCTTCGAATTAATATTATTATAAAGGTATAAATCATGTTATGAAATATTATGAAATATTCATCATAATTTTATTTAAAGGTATTATCTATACAAAATACGGTTGAACCATTTTTTTTTTTTTTGGTAATTATTTTTAACCTTTACTTTCGAATATGCTCATTTTCATGAAAAAAATTACACAGGATAATATGTTGAAAGAGTCTCTCTATTTATTCATAATTATTTGTAAATTGAATACCTAATAAAAGAATTTTAAAAAAAATTATATAAAAAAGGAAAATAAGCAACAATTCTTTCATCTAATTCAATCAGATTTTATCAAATATTTTCAATTCATTTTGGTACTCTTTATATTTTATATAGTAACAAAACATCTAGTATTATGATTGTAAAAAATATATATTAAATTTGGATTCCAAGTATTTGTTTAGGATAGCAAAAATGTTTTAATACTATTATCATTATCATTTAATTAAAATTTTTTCAATTAAGAAATAAGTACTATTGATTAGTGATTATATCAAATAATACATGAAAAAAATTTATTTAACTTATTGGCTTTCTTTGTAGAATATTACTCTTAGTTATTATCATTTAATAAAAAAATTTCCAAAAAAAGTATTTTGATAAGTAATTATTATAGTAACATATCAAATAGAAAACAATATATTTAAAATATTGACTCTTTGTAAAATTTTATAATTTCATTGATTCAATAAAAATTAAAAATCTTTAAATGTCATTTTTATTTATTATTAATATGAATTATAGATAAAATGAATTTAACAAAAAATTAAAAAATCCAAAATTTGTTCACATCCTAACTATCAAAGTTAATTGTCTATGCAAGTGATTATTTCATGAATATAATCGGTTAATTCAAAACTTTTTATACACAATTACCATAAATTTTTAGTTGGACATAAAAATTATTTATGAATTCTTTCATAATTTAATAATAGAATTAAAATTCTAATATTAATGATATATTTAAATAATTTACATTTGATAAATTTAACTTAACCAAAACATAATCTTATGTACTATGAAAAACCAGACTATGTCTCTTCAACTCTTCCCTACTCTTTACAATCATCTAATCATTTAATAAACAAATAATTAAAATAACCCGTCCAAAACCCAAGGTTGTTTCTTACCTTTATTTTGTTTCTTTCTTCAACAATCCAAAATTAGTGAATTACAATTATAATCCCATTTGTATTAGCATATTTTAGTCCTACTGATAATTAACATTATTTTAGCAATATTCTTTTCTCAAGAATGAAATTTATTTATCATTAGATTTAGTAAAAAATTTATCAATTATAAGGTTTATTTAACAAAGATTTCAATATTAATAGAAAAATAATGATCTTTCAATATTTTAACTTAATAAGAAAATAATTAGTAAAAGCTTAAATCAAAAATAACTAATATTAAGAAAAAAATAAACCAAGTAAGAAAATTTTGAATTAATAAGGACTTTAAGGTTAGTAAGAAAATAATAAATAAGATTAGTTAATATTTTAATTTAATAAAAAATCATTAACAACGACTTAGTTTAAAATTAGTTAATAATAAAATTATATATCAATTAAGAAAAAATTACATTATTAAAGAATTTAAGATTAATAAGGAAGTACGTAAAATTACTCGACATTTTAATTTTAATAAAAAATATTAATTAATTAATTAAAGACACAATATTATAAATTATTAAGAGTAAATACATCTATTTACTATTTTAATTTTTGAAGTTGGTGCATCATATACCAATCGGCTACTTTCATCCTTTTTTTTCACGGCCGACACTCAAGGTAGGTTCGAAAAGTAAACTTACAAGTGTCTAGCCTTTAAAAGGAGGTCCAATCCTACTGGGGAGGTTGGTGTTGAAACTGGGATAGGTCCCTCCAGTTGATTGTCACCCAGATCTAGGCAATAGAGTTTAGAGAGATATCCCAAAGAGGGCGGGATACTACCAGTAAAATTATTTAAATTCAGGGCACTGCAAACAAGGATAGTTTTGAAATGAAGAGGAATAAGTGGTTAGAATTTACTAGGCTGCTAATATAATATATACATATATATAGTTTTATTAGTACTACCAACTATGGCAATTCTTACAAGAAGGATAACTCTGCAAGATTTCCAAGCTCTTCTGGAATTTTACCAATGAAGCTACAGCCAGTTAGGATTCTGACAAAAAATGAAAACCAAAAGGAATGTAACAAGATCATACACAAATTCATATCATTGGGAGCACAAACTTGGATTCATTAAAAAAAAAAAGTAGCAATCTTACAGGATATTCAGCTTTTTCAAATCCCCCAATCGTGGAGATATAGAACCGGTGAGATCCCGATTAAATGACAGGTCCCTACAGTTAAAAAGTTTTGAAAGTGAGGAAAAGCCAGGGATTTGAATGAGAATTGTTCATAGACCAATGGAGTAGCAAAAATCCCCGTGTTGATTGACCTTCATATAGTAATCCTGCTTGTTTAGTTGAAAACTTACATTGTAGCACATTTTTTTTTTTTGCTTCGAAGGAAAAAAATTGGTGAGAAGGAAACTCACAAGGATGTCAATTCAGTTAGTTCCCCAATGTCACCAGTTAGTTGCCCTTTAAGACCCATGGTTGATAATCCCCTGAGATCACATGATATAGGTGATGAGCGCTAGAAGAGAAGTAGTTGCAAATTTGAGAAGAGAAAATCATGAGAAGCCAAGCCCACAATTATTGAGCTTTGAGAAAGAGAACCACCCACTGACACTGTAATACTCACAGTGCAGTCACCCTTGTGTTGTTGCATGTGACTCCTTCCCATCGTGCTCCACATGGATCATCTGGCTGATGATCCCAGCTTGGTGGCGTATTTTGCCATGAACCCTTCAAAGATTGGAGAACAGCAGCTGCAAAAGCACAATTTAAACCATATTCATAGAAAATTAACAAGAAAAATTTTGGAAGCGTTGTTATATACTGTAATCGGAGATGTGATGTGACCACTGAAGCATATTATGAGCACAGGAGACCAATGAAAAATAAATTTTTTGTCTGAAGCTATTACAGAAAATAACATTCAATGGAAAGCAAAATCTAGACATTTCATAAAACAGAAGAGACTAAAATTGATAAGGGAAATGAAGAGCGGGGATAGAGTAGTTACCATCGTGAGGGTCTGTGACGGCAGAAATGAGGGCAACATCTGCAAAAAAGAAAAGCAGGAATGAGAGCAATGAGAAGCTAGTCATACTGCTGCAACTTGGATTGGAAATGGCTATTGGTACGATCAATGAAGTGTTTCGAGGTCCACAGTGAGCTCTAATGTTGACGCAGGAGGAATAATACGCGTGGCTGCTTGTGTCTACGCTTGTGTCAATTAAAATATAAAAGATGATGCAGTAGGATCAGGTGCGGTGCGGCAACAAATAGAGTTCGCAAAACGGACCGAATCTGGTATAATTCAAATTGATTTAGAAGTCAAACGTTTGAATCTGAAAAAATATAAATTTGAAAAGATCAAGACTTAAAAAAGTTTGAATTCTTAAAAATTTGAACTCAAAATGCTCGAAATTAATATGATTTAAAACTTGAAAAGGCTTAAATCTGTTAAAACTAAAACCCATGATCCATCTGATCTAAAATTCGTAAAAACCAAGATATATATATATATATATATAAACAAAAAAAAACCTTGAATTATAATTTATTTAAAAAAATAAATAAATGATAATTTTTTTTTAACAAAAATATTTAATTTATGAAAAGATATTTATAATTATTATATAATTATATTTAACAATGTATTATCAATAAAAGTAATTAATAGTTAATCTTTAAATTTGATTATGACATAAAATTTAGCTGAAACATAATTAATATGAATCAAATAGTTTTGTGTACTATCATTACTATATTTACAACAATTAATCATAAAAAATAAAAATTAATATTATTAATTTTAAAATTTGATTTATTATAAAATAATCATGTACTACATATTATTATTCTTATTGCACATTCAAAATTTAATTTTAATACAATAATAATCAAATATATAAAAATGATATTATAATTTTAACATATGATTGAACTAGATGTTTTGATAAAACTAATAAAATTATTAAAGAATTTAACTTAGAATCATGTTTCTCTTAGTATTTTAAACAAATAAAATATTAAATTTACTTGAAAATTAAAATATTATCTTGTAAATCAAAATATAAAGAAATTAAATAATATAACATTCAAAAAATATATATTTAAATAAATATAATTTTCAATTCCTATAATCAAACAAATAATTTTTTTATTCTTAAATATTTTTGCAATAAGAGGTGTGAGACAATTTTTTCATTTCTTGATAACTATAATACCATGTTAAATGTTGATTTCGAATGAACTCTAATAGCTGAAATATTAATTTATCCTTTGTCATTAATGAAAAATGGGATAATTATTTTTTTAATAGTCAAGAACATTAAGTTTCTCATAAACTTCTCTAATCTCATCCTAAAACAAATTTAACTCTATTATCTGTGATGTAGATCTAATTTTATAACTTTTAAATCCATATAATAAAAAGTAAGTTCATAAAATAACAAATGTACAATTAAATTGAAAGTTATAAATTGGTTAAATTATTTATTATATAAAAATTAATTTGTTGATGTCTTTTTCAAGATGGTTGGAGATGGAGAATGCAGAGCAAGACTTGCAATATAAAGGAAGTTTAGAGGGGCACCAGAGTTGTGACTTTGGGGCACACTTTGAGCTTAAGCTAGTCAAAAGCTTTTTATAGGGAAAAGAAAAGGGAAAGAGAAGAGATAAGAAAGGTGTCGATCCTTACCTTAGACTTACCTTTCATTTTTTATACTTGAGGTACACGTGAAGGCTCATGCTATCATCCTTTTTGTCTGTTGGTTAGTTGGCATAATTGCCAACCCAGTTGTCCTTAAGGTATAGTGTCAATATAAGCTAGCATAATGCTTATTAGAAGAATGTACAATGGTGCTTGTCAAGCGACTTAAAATAAGTGTGACTAATTGGGGTAGATTGTTCAATACTCCTTACTGAACAACCTTAAACAAGTGTCATTGTTTGAGGTAAGCCACTTTGGATTTAGGGTGAGTAGTCCTCTGAGCAACTGGGCCTTTTAGGTTTGAGTGATTGTGCTAGTTAGTTATGGGCGATTGGGCCTTTGAGTTTGGATGACTGATAAGTGCTTTTGGGCCTTAGTCCGCTATAATGTAGGTATAACATTAATAATATTATTATAATTAATAATGTAATTTAAATAATTAATTGATATATCTAATGTTAGTCAAAATAATCAAAGCTTAAAATTATATCAATATTATATTATTTGAAATTTGGATTACATTTGCTATTAAATTGTGAAAATGAAATTCACATATTATGATTAGATTAGTTATGATTTAATATGATTACACATTTGAAAGGTATAAAATATGAATTTCACATTCACAAATACTTATAAGTATTTTAAATTCATTACTAAATAGGCATCTAACAAATTAATGACTTTGAAAAATAATCATAAATGTTATATTTAATGTGTTTTATTACAATTTAGATTATTTTTTAAAGTTAAATCCATTTTTGAAATCCAAATTTTCAAATGCAATGTTAAAAATTATAATAAATAGACTTAAAACCTAATAGAACAAAATAAAATTGTGGGACTAAGTAAATAAAAGCTCAATTAGTTATCAAGTTAAGAGTAAAAAGTTATATATATATATATAATGTTTATGAGTTTGTTTATAATTTGTTTCATTTTAATGATTTTTTTTAATGTAACCTAAAGATTTTTTACAGTTACTTTATTTAATAATATTTTATATTTATTTCAACTCACTTATAAAACAAAAAAAATCTTATATAATCGTTAATTATAGCAACATTAAATATCATAAAGACTAATAAAAGTATAAGTATAATAATAAGAAGTATCAAAATATACAAATTACTGTTTATTTTTACTATAATTGGATATATATATATATATTAAACTTATTTATTTATCTTTTATTTGAACTTAAATAATATTATACTAAAATTTTAGATAATATGAAATGCAATATATTAATACCTAATATATAGATAAAATTATGATATAATTCTATATTTTTATGAATACTTATTACTTTTTAACATTTTAATTTTGTTAATTTTGTTACTACATAAAAATAAAATTAATTATTATAATCAAAATTAAAAAATTATTTAAAACTTAAAAATTCTAAACTTTTTTGAACCTATCTAAGGACGCTCGAACTCGAATTGATCCGAAATAATCCAAACCAAAAAAGCCTATAACTGAATGGTTCGAGGTTGAGATAGTTCAAACTCAAAAATGCAGAATCCAAAAATATCTGAGCTTGAGATGTAGATTTGTAACTAAGGTCCCTAAGATGATTTTCTAGATAACGAGCAACATAAGTGTCCAACTTCTAATATGATCCACATAGATGTCTATTAAAGCTTTCTCGAGGTCTAGTTGTTCTTTGGTGCTAGTTAGAAAACCTATTAAATCTTAACCAAAAGGTACAATGCAATCGCTTGCTCTCTCAGACAACTAAGAACTATTTAAAGATCTTGTAAGGAGGTAAGGTAGCATTGCATGAAAGCTGTAGGGAGGCGACAAGGGTAGTTTCTAGCCTGCTATGACTTACAGCTACTTTCATAAGTGCTAGGAAACTAGTTGCTATCTTTTTTCTTAGATCAAGAATGCTTCTAGATTTCAACAAAAGCAAACCATGCACACTAATAGATTAGGAGGACAATCGCACCAACTTTTGGCATAAGGTTTAAAAAGATTTAGGCATTTAGGGTTTTACTGTGTCTATTGAGTCTTATATTAGCCAAAACATTGTATATATTTATTTATCTAAAATTAAGTTAAGCTTAACTACTGGATCAGTCTAGCCATTACCATAAAACCTAAAGGAATGGCACCATACTTGACGTTTTCATAGGGATCTAGGTAAAACTTTTTTAACCAGTCCACTTAGGTTTAGACACAGCTATTAAGTATTTAACATCTTGGCCTATTCCCACACCAATAGGACCATCATATTTGTGCCTAACCATAGATTAAGCCAAAATAGATTTGGCTAAAAATAAGGCTCATTAGATTCAATAATTAGCACTTTTTGCCCAACCCTTACTTACATGTAAGAATAGTTAATTCTCAATTAAATTTGTTACCCAGTAAAACAATTTTACTTCATGTAAATATAACTAAATAATTATCAAATAATTATTTAATTTACCATAAATAATTTTCTAGCATAAAGCCAAGGCATCCATATTGCCATGCCTAAAATTAGACATTATCTTAAAGAGACGTTTTTATCTTTACGGCCACATTAAGACAACTTATATTAGATTTCACAAACCTAACTTATGTTTCAATAGTGCTTAATTGAACTTATTCAATTAAATCCTCTTTATTATAATTTTTATTTAATTAATTCATACTTAATTACATCTTAGATTTAATCTAATAGATTTATCTTATTATATGTGACCCATTAGGTTCCCAACATATTGGCAATGAACATAATTAATCTCATTAATCATGTTCCTAGACCAAGAGCAGGATCTAGCAACTTATCATGACCACAAAATTTTAAAGAGTCAAATGTGACCTCATCAAATCCTTTCAGTGACTAACCTATTAGTGTAATTCTATCCTTTCACCAAATATCTCAAAATGAGCATGAGCATGGTGCAATGACTACTGATGTTTTCCTACAGCTCATGGTTAACATTATGAATTTAGAGAAACTATTTCTCTCACATTCCTCATGCTTTGGAACATAAATCCTCTCTAGATCAATCATCTACCTTCATTTGTTTTATTTCATACCTAGAGTACCCTACTTTAGCCATCACTTATTATAACCGTCTTAGATAAATCAAAATATGACACCCCATGTACAACATGACCTAGTATCATAAGTTTAAAGACTAGTTACATGACTGGAACATGAAAACACTTCCATAAACACTTAGTAACTATCATCAAATGCAGTTCTCACATAGGCCATGTTCAGTGAACTTGTTTCCACAAGTATTTATCCAATTTTGTTTTGTTTTCTACTTTCCAAATTGAAGTTTATACTTATGAAACTCATCTATTAGGTTAAAACCCCTTCAAGTTCGTCGATGGACTCTATAACATGGCTCAATTGGATATTTTCCCCAACTTTTTCATACTAAAGTTTTGACATTGCTCTATATTCATTAAACAACTTAGTTAATGTTCCTCGTAAATTTTTCATCATCACTAGTGTTTGGTTATGAGAATACATTTAAATGAAGCAAAATTCCATAAATGCAATTTTCATCCTAAGATCAAGAGTAGAAGCAATATAAAGTAATGTATTCATTTTCTCCACTTTCACCTAATACTTGTCATAATTATCTTTCATCTTTTTAGCCATTAAATTCAACTCAACATTAGGATTTACTTGCCAATCTCTTCAAGTAGCATAAATACTACAAATATCATTAAGAATATTGTTATAGGTGATACAAAAGCACCTCGAAACTTTGACTATAGGTTTATATAATCTTTTCAAAAAAAAAGTATAACCTCCAGCACATACCCAATCATTTTGATCTGGCACCTTATCTCTAATCATAAGCTCACTTCAATAATAAGAATCAACATCATCAAAAGCCTCAAAAACTATTTCAAATCTTTGAACTTATTTCAACATAAAGTAAAATTTCATCTAGTGACAATATCATGGCCAAAATGCTCTTTCTTTCAATGTGTTCATTACCAGCACATTCGTTAAACTTGGCTAACCTAGAGCGAGATTGCTTAACATATGTCACTACCATCTGACACGAGCAAATGAATCACTTATTTCTTTTAATCCATAATTGAAAATAAGATTAAAAATATGAGCAATGCATCTTATAAAAACATATTTCTTGCATTATTAAATTTTTTTCCAAAGTATGAGAAGTCAACATTATTAGAACTAGCATTATTAAATGTAATTGTAAATATCTTATCAATCTTCCAATCCTGTAAAAATTTCTCAATTGTCTTGCTAATGGCCTCACCTTTGTGACTAAAAATGGGATAAAAGTTCAATGTCCTCTTATTTAGCTTTTAATCATTATCTACATAATGAGGTGCAAAACACATATAATTCATTCTTTGCAATGATGCCCATGTTTTGATGCTAAGAAATACTTTTATAGTATATGATTTCAAAAGTTGCTCCTAACTCTTTCATCTTTATAAAGTTGGTAAACATCCCTAGCAATAATCTATCTAGAAGGTACACATAAACAAAGAAATGCAAGTGCCATGCAACTTATAAAACCTTTCCTTTCTAAAAATTTAAAAGGCAACTCATCTATAATAATTATCTCAGCCACACATCTTCTAATTACATCTTGATCAAATTTTTAAGTATTTAATTGGTTCAAGTCAGTTTACTTGTGTGGCTCTTCCTTGTAGCAATTGGGATCATAAATCAATTAATAATATCAACCTTCAATTTATCATTGATTTAAAATGATAAAAACATTTTAAGTATTTTCTAAACTAAATTTGTTTAAGCTTTTAGTATAATTCTCAAACCACTTTTTTTTATAAAAATTTTTTATTGGACTTAAAGGTAAGTCAAATTGATATTAAAAGAGAAATAAATTTTCTTTGAGTTAATATAATTATGGTAATATGGATTTTGAAAAAAAAATTGTATGTGCTTAACTTAAAACAACAAGTCCAATTAATATTTATAGAATAAATTTTTTCATGTCAAATTAAAAATTTGACTTGAATAATTTTTAACTTGCATATACAACTTTTGGAAAATTATGGATATCCATATCCATATCCATGATCCTATCTATTTTTGCTTAAATGGGTTGTAAACTAAACCTATGTTGTTCACTTTCCATCTTTTTAAGTATTCATGTTTGATACTTGTATTTGACACATATATTGAATTTTGATATTTCTTTTTCTTCCTTTTATTTATACGTATCCAATTGATATTTCTTGAATAAGTTTTTCTCATTTTTGTTGCACATCATGAGAGGAACGGAGATTCCTATGGCGATCCAAGTTTAACTTTTTTTAGGGATTGTTTTTTATTTTATGAAAATGAAGGGAATAAACAATTTTGTTGGGAAACTAAAGCGTTAATAACATGTATCCTGATGAAGAAGATGTATTTTTGTTGCACAATCATGAAAAGAAAGGAAATTATTACTAGAATCCATGTTTGACTCATTTAAGAGAGAACTTTGATTCTATGAAAAATAAAGGGAATAAATGTTTTTCTTGCCATATCTATAGAGATATAGAGGAATTAAACAAATATACTCATTTATCTTGGATACAACCTAATTGTATTTAGAGGTATTCATCACCATCCAACCAATATAAAAATATTAACAACTAATGTCGATTGTTTGAAGTCAACTAGATCAATAATCATAACTATCAAATATACAACCTTAAAAAGAAAATAAAATGAGTAGGGTCATTTTATCATATGGAAATGGAATTTTAAAATGAAACCAAGCTAAGATCCTAGTTATTTATTTAATTTCTAGAGTGAGAACCCTTTGCTTTGCATATGGGTTTTAATGATTTGGTGCCATTTTACATTTCATAATAGGTAGGTCTTTTTTCCTTAGGCTCTACTTTTTTTCCACCAGCTATAGAATTTTTTTCCTAATTATTACTATTTTTGTTAAGCAAAGGTTATTCTTTTCTATTAAAAATTTTTTTTTATTTAGAAAATTATAAAAACATTATTTTTGATCTATAAATGAATAATAACTTGTAACAAACATAATTTTCACTAATTCTTGCATAAAAAATGCATCATGTAGAGCTTGATGTTGAACATAAAACAATTTAACTAAGAAAAGATAGTATAATATGAAAAAAGGAAGGATTTCATATCTAATAACAAAAAAAGAGTATCTAATTTTATTAGACACCTTTTTCTTATTGATGCACTTTTTGTTAAAAGGTAAAACCTCGTAATGGGTGCAATATGATACTCTTGCTTTAATAATTATCATCATTCATTGGTCATTACTGAACACCTTAATTAAGGGACTAAGGAATAGAGAAATTGAGTTCATAGCACTCGTTTCTACAACATTATTTTTATATAAGTATTGTGTTGTAATACTTGCAATATTAGAGCTAAGAGCTATCATTTTATGCACCTTTATGACTTTTTATTTCTTTTTAATAGTTAGACCCTTTTTAAGCTTATTTTTAATAGCTTTTCAATCTTTTGCGTCTTCATTTAGCAATTTTTCAACTTTTCTGCATAAAAAATACAAACTTTATAGAAGAAAAATAATCATCAAAAAATGCTTTAAAGATGTCTCTAAAAGTATACCAAAATAAGTACGGAGAATTAGAAGAAGATGGATATCCATATCCATGATCTAATATATTTCTTTGCCTAAATGGGTTGTAAACTAAAGCCTGTGTTGTTTGACTCTTCATGTTTTTAAGAATTCATGTTCGATACTTGTATCCAACACACATATTAAATTTTGATATTTCTTCAATAATTTTTAAGCTAAGCACATACAAATTATTCCCTTCATTTATATTTTTAAGCACATACAAATTTTGTTATTTCTTGAATTTTTCCTTTCACATACATGTCTAGTTGATATTTTTTAAATAATTCTTTCATTTTTGTTTCACAATAATAAAAAGAGCAGATATTCCTATGAAAATCCAAGTTTGAGTATTTTGAGGGATGAATTTTAATTTTATTGAATCTGAAAGGATTAAATGATTTTTTAACATGTATCCTAATAAGGAAAATATGCTTTTTTCGCATAAGCATGAAAACAAATTAGATTTTTATAAGAATCCCACTTTGACTTATTTGAGAGACAAAATTTGATTCTATGAAGAATCAAAGTAATAAAGGATTTTCCTTGGAAACCAAAGCATCAATATTGTGTATTCCAATGAATAGGCCTAATTTTTGTTACATAATAGTGAAATGAATGGCCATTCTTAAAAGAATCCAAGTTTAACTCATTTTAACAATGAACTTTGATTCCATAAAAAATGAAAGCAGTAAGTATTTTTTAAGGAAACCAAAGCATCAAAATCATGTATTTTGTAGACACCTAATTCCGTTTAGTCTCCTCGTGACTCAATTATGCCCAAGACATATGATAAAGAATCTCCCTCTTATCCCTAATCAAATTTTGATATCTAAGGACCTAATTAGAAGATTTGGAATGCCTAAGGATTAAATAAATGTGAACATTTAGAAAGCCAAAGTAAGGCCATTTTTTGCAATTCACAAGAATATGTTAATACATGGTCTTTGTGTATTGCTATTACATGATTTTCATGAATTTTTAGCCATTTAAAGCAATTGTACCGATATATATGCAATTACATCAATATATCATGCTTTTTTATTAGTACATCATCAAGACTTCAAGAATTTTTGTTTTTGGGAACCACTCGTATTGATACATTGACTCATAATGTACTGTTACATTGCAAAATGCATTGATACATCACAAAAACTATGCGCAAATAGGCTATTTGCTTCGAGTTTGGTGGTAGCACCTTCATAATCACACTAAATAATCATTTCATACTCATGTAAGAGATGATATCTTAACACTTTTACTTTAGAAATGAACATGAATATGAATGTGAAAACCATTCACATAGCTTACACCATTAAAGCTTGAATGGACTTGGAATTATGAGATTAAAGCTTTTATTATGCTTAGGAACCAAATGGTATCTAATCTAATCATTTTATAACCACTTCAAGTTTGATTTAGTTTAAAAATAATGGAAAGCTATTTCGAATTAAAGCTACAAGCTTTTTCTTGCATAGATAAAGATGTCCATTTCAAGATATTGATCTTTTTTAGGGTATGCATTAGGGTTTGGTAATTTGAGCAAGCTTACTCTATGTTTCATTAGGGAAGTTCCAGCCCCTTGATTATATGGTTTAGGGCATTTGCTTGCTAACAAACTTGGGCGAGTTATTAAGAAATGGGTGGCAATGCATGAGAAATATGGCTGATTACCCCAAAAAGGTTTTAAACCTCTTAGGGAGTCCGAAAATAAGAAAGTGGCTAGTTCTTAACTAAAAAATATTTTTAAAAATGAGCTTTTTCAGGTTTGATTCAAGGTGGTTTCTTTGCTTGTTTCTTACATATTTTCTTTTCCCTTCTAGTGAGCTCGATGATCCTCAGCCATGCCTTAGGTGATAGGGTTGGGCTAAAGGTTTAAAACCATTTTTATGGCCCAAATCTTAAGCAACAATCTCTAATTGCTTTTTGTTTGTTTTCATTGATGATTTTTTTGTCTAAAGTTTCATAAAAATTAGCTTTGCACCAAGAAAACTTGTTTGTATGTCTTTCAAAATAAGTTCGCATGATTTATGGTTATTTCCCTATGTTATTTTCTTTGTTCTAGAAAATTTTTAGTTATCCTATGTTATGTATGATTCACACACTTTACGATATTTTTATGCATTATGATCATGAGTTATATGTCAATGCATTTTCCATGCAAATAGTATGATTATGACATCAGCATAGATACTAGTGAATCTAGTATGTTCATGTTGTTGATATGTTTTATGCTTAAAATCATTTATGATGTAATTCTTATATATTCATTGATGAAACAAAATATACTTATGGTTGCATTTTGGTGTGGCAGAAGCTTTATGGGATGATTTTATAATTCTTTCTATTAAGCACTATTATGCCATTTCATGCATCTTTAGGCCATTTAAGTCATTTTCCATGATTTAGGGACCATCTACTATTGTCCAAGCATTTTAGGATATTTTCATTATCTAAGGATCATTTTGCAATTTCCTTGCATGTTAGGGCCATTTAGGTTATTCTGTATCACCTAGGGCCACTTTAGCATTTTCATGCATTTTAGGGTTCTTTAGGCTATTTAATGCATATTATGGACGATTAAGCATTTCCAAGCATTTTAGGATTTGGTTATTTCATGCATAATAGGGACCATTTAGCAATTTCTAGCATATTAGGATGTCTTGTTAAAGATTTCCATCACTTTAGGTTCATGTGGGAACTTTCACGTCAAAACATGTTTATTAGGTGCATTTTTGTAATAGTACCTTAAAATTAATTTTGGGATCATGTGGGAATCTTCATGTCAATACATGTTGATTAATAATGCAAAAATTTTTGTGTTAATTCATGTCTTTTTGAGTTTTTTAAGTGCTATTATGCTAAAAAATGATTATGAATATTTATTAATTATAAAATAAATTTTTGATAAAATCTGAGGCAATCATCCCAAGTTAAAATAGCCCATATATGTGCTTCTAGTGTATGGAAGTCATTTATTAATTATTTTTAACAAAGAAATACCTTCTTTAAGTTGAAATTTTTGAATTTCTCTAAGAAATGAAACTTTTGTAATCTTCAGGTTTTTAGAGGGGTATAGAAAATAATTTTTATTCTTAAAATTAACTGAAACACAATTTGCTTGAAATTGGAATGATAACAATAATTTCTAATAATTTTAAAATACGAATATTATAGTTAAATACCAAAAAATTAAAACCAATTTTAATCAAGAATTAGGATAACACATAATTAATAGGTACCGATTTACAACATCATAGAAAGGGACATATCTCACTCTATGTGTAATCGACTTTTGCACCATTTTCATATGAATTTTTGGTTAATATGCAGACCTCAGAGTTTGTTTTTAAGGGTTTTGTAACCCTCAAAGGATGAATTCTAGTAAGTGACCATTCTCACCTAACTAAAACAGCTGGGTGGTTAGCCAAGTCAAATGGTCACCATTTAGGGTTAAATTAAAGAGATTCGATTTGACAATTAATTGTTGATAAAAAAATACAAAAAATGAAATTTATCCATCTAAGTTAGGCATGTTGGCTTCGTCTTTGACATGTTATAACATATCCTAGTAAGGACGATAATTTTTTTATTACATAATCAAGGATAATCGAAGACATGAATGTCAAGTGAGACATGGTTAAGTTTTTCTTTATTTTCTGGTACTATTATTCAATTTTTGTGAAGAAAAAATTTAAAGCAAAGGAGAAGTAGGTGATTGGAAATAAATAGGATTGACTAATTCAAAATTCATAACAGAGGGAAATACTTGTCATAACATACCCAGATGTAAATCCTAATATATCAAAGCAGGAAAAATCTTGTATTCATTATAAGGCCCCACCACTAAAACAAGTCATCTATTCGACATTCCTTAAAAGGTATTACGAGACGGATGGGAAATAGGAGTTGCCACCAATTTTTTTAGAGTAGCTGTGATTAGACACATATTAAATCCATTCTTTTAAGTTTCAAAACTCAGAAAGATTGATTTAATACTTAGGGTTTATGGTCCAGAGAAAGATAAGGTTTGTAAGATAGTTATGCATGAGAATGGATATACTTTAACTTTAATAGCTTCCTAAATTTGTTCTGAATTCATTTCAACACTAAACAGTACAAAGAAATTCTAGAAAAAAAAACTAAATCAAGTAAATTTCTATTAGAAAAAGTGAAAAATATCTAGAAAATCATGTCAGGTTTAAAACTTTTTTGAATCAAGCATAAATGCAAGAAAAAAGCAACCAAACAATGTATATAGAGAAGTTTATTCTTATTTGTCCTAACTCGAATTCAGATGTATGATACACTGTTGGAAAGCTTATTCTTAAAAGAAATTGAAAAATAAAAAATTAATTTACCATGTCATGAAAGATATGCTTTATTTCTAGTTGGTCAAATCAGAGGACCTAAATAGCATGTGTTGTGGAATTTATTCTTGATGTATCCTAACTCCAAATCAAGCTTTCAAAAGCTCATTTCAAAATCTTATTCAATGTCAATAATGTATAAATATGAAAAAGAATCTACAAAATTGTTTTATGGACAAAAAAGTTTTTTTTTTACTTGAATCTACTATGTTAGAAAGCTGCAAGGACTTATAGAATAACACTTTGGCTCAATAACTTGTGCTTAACACTTTGGACTAACTTCTAGACATCTGAATATCTATAAGATGAGCATTAAAATTTCCTAATATAGCACTTTACTAACCATAACAAAAATTGTAACCTCACTCTACATGAAAACTACTAAAATCTAAATTGAAAATATGAATATGAGACATACGAATGTCTCTCTTTCTTAGTTTTTTTTTCTTTTGTCAGCTATTCTAAGGCAATTATGAGGCATCCTAACACCTTTGATTGATTTTAGAATAGCAGCTAATTAACACTTAAACATTAGACATAAGAATGTCTCATTTTTTCTTTTTTTTTTCTCTTATTAGCTATTCTAAAACAATTATGAGGCATCCTAACACTTCTGATTGATTCTAGAGTAGCAACTAATTAACACGTAAACATTCACACTTAATCTCGCAAACATAATCCCAAAGGTTCTCAATAAGTTTCACCTATATTTAAGATTCTAACATTTAAACAATTTTGAAAATCTTGGTGTTTTAGCTCTAATTCAACTTGAATTCAAGCTTATTTATTATTTAATGTCTCCAAGATTTCTTGTAAGAAACATATTAAAAATCTAAGCCATAACTTATCCATTTACTAGACAAGCTAAATCTCAAAGTTAGATGTTCTTTTTTATAAAAATAAATTTTTAGGACTGCAAAGAAACATTTTCACAAACACATAGGAAACTAACTAACATATTATGAGAAAAGCATAAAAAAAAAAGATTAAACACAAAATCTTCATGGCTGAAACATATGGGCATGATGTCTACTCAATCTATTAGAAAACATGATCAATATGCATGAGATCTAGCAAAATCATCAACTAAATGCAAGATCATGAATCAAATGCAAGATTATCAACACTCAAGCTTAATTGATTCTAGATTTAATACTTGCATCATGAGATGTCATCAATAATCATTAAATTTTAGCTCACATTTCATAAATCTTTGTTAAATCAACAAAAGCACTTGCTATCTCATTATCTCATCTTGCCCAATCATGATCTCAAGGTTTTTTTGAACTTGGTTGATTCATAGAACATGGTATTCAAGCAAGAATCAATCACGAATTCAAAAGATCTAAGACATAATCATACAAATAAGCAAGGAATCATAGATTTAGCATGATCAAATCAAGAATGCATGAAAATCTAGTTTCCATATACTTCTAGGTGAAGGTGATTAAGAAATCAAGCTAAAAATCATGCATATAAATAAATATTACAAGAGATTAAAGATAGAATTGCACCTTTCTAGCATTGTTTCTTTAGCTTCGTAAGCACCAAAATTTTATTTAGGCACTTTGCAAATTGATTGTGCTTGATTCGAAACCTCTAGTAAAGGCACATTTCTCTCTTTTTTTGATCAATTTTTGACATCCAAAGACTTAATTGAAAGGTTTAGAATGCTTAAGGACTAAACTGAACAAATAAGAAGGTCAAAACATTACTAAATCATTACTTTGTCGAGTTAGGGTCAATCCAAGGCTAGGAAATGCAAATGTATAGATATATTAATATGAGGTATCAATACATTTGCATAACGTTTTGATACATTATCAAATTTTCATGAAATTTTGCTGCTAGAAAGCCATTTTATTGATATTATACATGATATATCGATACATTGGCCCACAATATATCGATACATCATGAAATATATTAATACTGTAGGAAAATCTAGGTAGAAAAAAGCTATACAACTTGAATTTGATGGTATTTCACCTGCCTAATCAATCTAAATGACCTAGAACCACTTCATAATCACGCAAGAGATGATTTACTAATATTTTTACTTTAAAATGAGGTATGTATAAGTATTCATATAGCTAAGCCATTACAACTTGAATGACTTAACATAAATAGGATTAATGCTTAATTATGTTTGGGAACCAAATGACATTTAATTTGACCATTCTTGAAATGTAATATAATATTATTTTGAGTTAAAGTTAAAGATCTTTCTTACATGGGATGAAGATATAACTATTTTGAGAGGTTCAATTTCTTTAAGGGCACACATCTGAGGTTGCCTATTAAAACTAACTGAATCCATGCCCTACTTAGAAGGTTTCAACCCCTTGATTAGATCACCTAAGGCTTAGATAGTTTTCTTTAAGTAAGCCTGTAGACAGTGTCAAAAAGGGAGTACAAGTGCAAGGTATACCAAGCAATTAGCAAAAAAAAGGTTTTATACCACTTTAAACATTCATAACAACCAGGGTTCTAGTTTTTAGCTGAGCATAGGGAGAAATTAAAAAAAGAGGGAAAATGAAAAAAGAAAAAAATAGTAGGACTTCTGTTGATCTCTACCATTATTTTGCATCAATTTTTTTTTGAGCTTATGGATCCTAAGCCTTGTTTTAGTGATGATTTGGGCCCAAGTGTAATAACCAAGTTCTATGGTTGTTTTTCTTTCAATCTCTACCATTATTTTGCATTAATTCTTTTTTTTTTATGTGAGGCTAAGGATTTTAAGCCTTGCTTAGGTGATGTTATGTGCTAAGGTCTAATAACCAAGTTATGGGAAAATCTTGAGCTATGATCTTTTAATGCTATACTTTGTTTTTTTTTTGGTGATCTTTGATAAAAGTTTTGTAAAAATCAACTTTTCATCATGAAAAATTGTTTTTTTAAATGTTTTATGGTAGGTTTACTTAGTTTTCGGTGGTTTTCATCTAGTAATCTCTCATACTTCAACATTGGTTTGGCTCTACTTATATTTTATATTATGTATAATACATGCATTTTACGATATTTTCATACCTTATGATCATGCATTACTTATCCATGCATTTTCCATGAAAATATAGTGATTATGATGACATCACATGCATATTTTTAGATTTATGTATGTGCATGTTGATGAGATGTTTCATGCGTAAGATTAATGTATAATGCCGTATTTACATGTTGATTGAAAAAAAAAAAGAAAGAGATGTTCATAGGTGCATTTAGGAGTGGCCACAAACATACGAGTCCATCTTGCAAATTTTCCACCATATTTCATGCATATTAGGGATTATTTAACAATTTCCATGCATTTTAGAATTATTTAGGTTATTTTCCAAAGTCTAGGGACTATGTTGCAACATTTATGCATTTAAGATTATTTAGGTTATTTTTCAAAATCTAAGGTTTATTTAGCAATTTCCACGTATTTTAGGATCCTTTAGGTTATTTTTTATAGTCTAAAGACCATTAGCAATTTCATATATTTTAGAGCTTCTTAGTGTTCATTTTTTACATACCGTCAAAACCAACCAAAATTATCTTTTAGGGTTAATTTTGTACTTTTTATCAAAATCAATGAAACTTGAGTTTTTTTATGGTTAGTTTTGTGCTTTCCATCAAAATCGAGCTTTTTAAAGTTAGCTTTTTACTTTTCTGAAAAATCAACCTAAACTAATTCTCTACGGTCATGGGAGAATTTTTGTATCGATGCATGTTCTTTAGAGTCAGTATCACTATATCATACTAAAATATCTACTATGTAAACCCTTTTACTATAATATATGTCTTTCCAAAAATCTGAGATAATATCTCTAAGTTAAAATAGTCCATAGACATGTTTTTAGAATGTGAAACTTATTGCATCAATTATTTTAAACAAAAGAATACATTTTTAAATAATTAAATGCAAATTTTTTATTTTTCCAAAAAAATATAACTTCATTATTCCTCAAGATTTTTCGAAAGGCACAAAAAAATTTAATTCTCAAAATTTATGTGAACTTGATTTACTTGAAAATTAAAATAATATTAGTTCTAAATGACTTCAAAAATATGGGAATTGTAATAAAATACCGAAAACTTAAAATCAACTATAATCAAGATTTAAAGTAACATGCAATTAATAGGTTATAAGCGTCATGGAGAGGCATGTCTCATTTTATGCGCAATCGACTCCCAAACCCATTTCATATGAATCTTTGGTTTTTTAACCAGACTGTGGAGTTTGTTTTCAAGGGTTTTCTAGTCCTCAAAAGATAGACTCTGATAGGTGACTAATCTCACTTTACCAAAATAGATTCACGGTGTCTCTTTAGTTAATTGGCCATTTAATATTAGCCATTAAGGTTTAAGTTGGATGTGAAATTCATCTCGATGATTGCCTCAATGCAAAAAAGAAAGATTTATCCACTAAGTCTAATGTGTTGGATTCATGTTTGGGACATTAAAACAATACGGTGACTCCGCTAGGGACTCATTAGAGAGTCAACCCTAAGATTAATTACGTTTGAGCAAAATTTTTGATTAGTTGAACTAGTAATTAGTTATAACTCCCTCAGGTTTTCTAAAATTAGTTTTTGTGAATAAATTTACATTTATTATTATTTTGTTTCACTAATGTTTTAATCTGTCTTGTTTATGGGGAATTTAGGATAGGCGTTGTAAAATAAGTCATAAAATGGTTTGTTTATTCCCTTGCATACACAAATCATGTGCATTTCATGACATGGGCTCGTTATGGGTACTGAAACTATTAGAAAAGGTGAAGTAGCTTTACCTTCCAAAGTTAACTCCTTGGGCTAGTAAAAAAACCTACCAGGTGTAAATTTATATGATTTCTCAATGTGTTAGCCTTAGTAGGGGCCTAGAAAATACTCCGACTAGAGTTTAAAGGATTAAGGTGCCTCAGTAGCAAGGTAGTCAGTACTGTATTAGTGGGTGTATCATTTTTGTTCTTGTGCAGGTACATACTAGTACCGATGTGTTTCGTTGCACAGTTTTAGGTTTATCGAAGTTTGAATATTTTTTCTTTATATGTATGAAAAATATTTTCAAATATGAAATAAATGAGATTAAATAAATTTTATATATTAAATATTCATCAATTATATACAATCTTCTAACAAAAACTGTTATCAAATATAAGAAAATCAATATCAATTAAGTATTAAGGCTAAAATTTTTGTACTACCATTAAATTTACGAATAATTTGTCTAATATTTATCAAATTATAAGTAGTTATGCATAATATTCATTAGATTTAAGATCAATGTTGGTTTAACTTTTTTTACAAGCTTATATTATGTACTAATTGATATAACTATTTTCGATCGGTATCATCAAAATAGACCGATACCTAACGATATGGTTGGTACAGATCGAAACCAAGACTGAAACAAAACCAATTATCACTGATACCATTATATGTCAAAATTGGTATGCATCGACTGGTACTGTATGGCACCGATAACATTACTCAATACTCTTTTCTAAACTTGGAGAGAAATTTAAAAACCAATTTGGATGACAAACCTAAACCTCATGTAATGAACCAAACTTCACCTACTTAGACCTATACCTAATTTTAGAGGCTATTGAAAACAGGAACACATGAAGGAACAATTTTAACCTTTTATTATTTTATTTTGCAATTCATACTATAAAAGTTAATACTTATCTTACATATTACTCTTTTCTTGAGATTTTATTGTTCTGGTAACATTTTTTTATATATTTGATTACCAATTCATGTTTGCTTTCTCTTTTTTCCTTTTTGTAGATGTCATTTGCATATAAGGATAGTACCAAGAAGGTTGGGCATGTGAAGGAGAATAAAGAAAACCAAACCATCAATTACATTAGCCTCAGCTACTATTAACATTTGGCTATGCCTTAACCTTACTGTAGACACCTGATTTTGTCTAAGCCAGCTTTTGGCATCCTAAGAATTAGGTAAAAGATGATAAAATCAAAAAATAAAAAATAAAAATTAGGGGATGATTATTGGTTGCCGTGTCGCCAGGCACTACTAAGCCATACAGCATCAGGTGAAATTTTTTTGGAAAGGTTTGAAATGCCAATGGACCTATTAAAGAAAAATAAAAAAAATGAGGCATCAAAGGCCACTATTCATGGTGTCACCAGGGTCATTCAAGTAAATTCACGGATCAATTTCCTATTTTTTGTTACCAAGTTGAGGTAACTCGAAAGCCACAGATACGTGCAAGTTATATTAGTGCACGAGTATTGATATAAAGCTTTACATTGTCAAAATTTTAAATTTTCTAATGTAGTATCGATACAGGAGGGTTAAATATCAATACCTAAGATATGGTATTGCTACGTAGCTTGTTTGTATTGTTATAGACCTTAGCAGTAGCCAAAGTTGTGATTTTTGGCAAAATGTATCAATATACAAGCATGAGTATTGATACAAGCCTTTAAGTTTCAAGATTGGAAACATTTTTTGCTCTTGTATCAATACACAACTCATTGTATCAATACTCATGGGTAAAAAGTACTTTGTGTATCGATACACCATGTTTTGTAGCGATACACTAAGGCATTTTTGCCTAGTTCGACCCACTTTTTAGCCTTCAAAAACTAGATTTAAACATGTTTTTGCACCAAGGAACTATAACCTTAATATGGGCTCATTAATGAATTCAATCAAAATTTCAGAGCCTAAATAATAAATGACAAAAGTCACTTTCATAAGATATATGGGTGTAATAGGGTATGGTAGGCATATCTCCAGTTACAGGCTATCGCAGCCTTTCTGCCTCCTTGCTTAGCATGCTCGAACCAGTAAAAAGGGAGTCAACTAAGCATAGTAGCTAAAGATGTCCCTTAGTGCAGAAGGGAAAAATAAAAAATGCCCTTGCATTGTCTTATAAAAGTAATGACTGAGCATTGAATAAAGGACTGTCCCAGCTATCTAAAAAAAATGTTAGCCATAAAAAAAAGTTATCCAACCATCTTAGAAAACTCATCATCTATCCCTATAAATCCTCCAAAAACTTCAGCTCCAAAAACTCACTAAAAACATTATTCCATTACCTTTCACCTTTAACCAACCTCCATTCCCATAGCTCTTTAAAACCACTACCAGAACACCTTCAAAAACTCAACCTTTCACATACTTTCATCTTCAAAACACCCTACCAGTAACCATATTACTAGAAAACTTCTTTTTCCACCCTTTTCTTGTTGAATAATAGTAAAAAGAGGGAAGGAATTGAGCTTAAAGTCATTGCTTTTAAAAAAGAGGAAGGTTCAAGCTTTTACTGGTATATTTTTGACCTTGTTCCATACATTTTCTATTTTGATCATCCATTTCATTTTAGTGAGCCTTTTATGCTGCCATGACCCTCCTAAGGCTCTCATGCATCATTGTTGCTTTGGTTGTGGTAGTCTTAGGATTTTGATGACCCTCTTGACACCTTGATGTTATAGGATATATAAACTTACCATACTTCATTTTCATCATTACACAGCATCTCTTCATGCATCTTTTGCCACGTTCCTTCCATATTCACATGTCCATTTCATATTTAAATGGTCATCTTAACATGTCTTAGGTATGTTCAAACATTTTCTTGTGTTTTAAGGATTCTCATGAAATAAAAATGCTGTCTTGACAACTCTAGTGTCCATTCCCTTAAACATGCTCATATCGTCTCTATGCACCCTATTTGTCATCTTTTTGCATTTATGTCACCCATTTTCATGTCAAAATGTCATCTTTGTATGTTTGCATGTTTAACCTATGTTTATCTTGGTATGTGCTCCATTTTGTTCATGA
>JBBYHO010421877.1:47630-79378 GCA_038382025.1 Adansonia gregorii
CATGTCAAAATGTCATCTTTGTATGTTTGCATGTTTAACCTATGTTTATCTTGGTATGTGCTCCATTTTGTTCATGATATCTCCATTAAAATGCTTGCTTATTTCTTAAAACCTGATTTTTAGAAACATCCCTAAGTTAGGTTCACGTTGTCTCTAATAGATGAAGAGTAGCATGTAATTGATGCTTTCATCAAATTAGTCTCCCAATCTTATGAGTAAATCAACATTTTAGTTCTGGATTCATGGTGAAATATGTTCATTTTTTAAAAAAGGAAATCCTTTTAGTATTAAACCTTGATCTTTAGCTTTATGTTCCCTTTAGTAACATGGTCAACAGGTTGTTCCATCATCGCAAACTACTTTGGAATTATGGAATAAACTTGTGAAGCCTATCTTACTTTCTATCATTGATGTTTAGATGTCCTAGACCCTAGTCTATCTTCAAAAAAATTGAAATATCAAATGAGCCCTTGTTTTTGCTCTAGCAGTACTTAATTGGAATTTGGAAAATCATGTGAACCATAAAATATTTTTTTTTGATTTTTTTAATATTTTTCCCTTAACGTACATCGAAGTACCTTTCTAACAGTGTCTCATTTGCCCTCGAATCATACTGGATGAGGGAGTTATGATTTTTCAAACCTTTATTGGCCAAAACCCTGGAACCAATGTGCAACATTTTGTTTAGGCCATTTTGGCTTATCAAATGATTTTAATGAAATTTTTAGGTATTTTTCTTGAAAAGGTTTATAAAATTCCCTTTTTGAAAAGGTGTCGTTTACAATTTAACAATCTTGGATGAGCCTAAAATGATTTTTAAAGTTCATCATGTCTTTTCCCCTGCAAGTGCTGCCAGTGTTAATATAGACTTAATTTCAAAAATTAATTCCGCTTAGAAAGTGACCATCTAGAATTTTTGGAATATTTTTACATCAAACCTTATCGAGTTATCTTTCTAATGATGCCTTATTCACTACCTAAGCCTTCAGATAAGCTTGAAACAAATTTAGAAGGGAGGTGACATGATGTTGTCTCATGTTTTTATCTTGTTTTTCAAATCTCCTTTTATCAAGATGTTCGAATGTCTCAAAATGCGTTCAGTTGGTTCCCTCACAACACCAGCCTCTTTTGACACTGATCAAGATTAAAATATGAAAAATAAGATTTTAGATTAAAATTTTTGCCAATGGAGATACTCCAACTTCATTATTAAAAAAAGGATACTCTAAACCATTTTTAATGAAAAATTAAATTTTCTCTTTGTTCCTAAATGTTTTCCTAACTTGTGGGATACTTCAACCCCACAACTTTGAGGGATACTCTAACCCTTTTTCTTAAAAAGAGAAATACAAATTGTTCTTTATTCCTAAATATTTTTCTAACTCTATTTTTGTAGATACTCTAATCCCACCTCACTGAGTGGATACTCCAGCCCTACTTTACCTCAAAAACACCCAAAATTTTCTCTCTTCTAGGTGCTTTGGACTGCTTTGATATTCGTTCTTCAAATTACCATCGAACCGATCTATAAAATTATGACTTGGTTATTCTTCAATAATCGAAAGTAATTATGGTATACATTTTGATCGCCCCTCTTTTTTATATTCTTTTGTTTGTGATTGCTATTTATGATATCAGTATATTTTGCTTTTTTTTCCTCACTAAATCATTTCCTTTTATAGTAATTATCATGCATTCATATTTAAAATTCATTTTTCCAATAAAATTTATAAGGTGATATTTTGTGTTGGTATCTTTTCAGTGCCTAATGCAGAATATCAAAATTTTCAAAACTCAATTCGGACTTTGTATTCAAAAAACTCCTTATGTTCCTCACATCTTCGAGGCGCATAGGTAAGCTAATTTAAGAAATGAAAAAAAAATACTGGATCTATTTTTACAAAACTTTATGCGTTAAAGGGAATTATATCTAAATAAAGGCTAAATAGAGCCAATTTAACTGAGACCAAAGTGAAATATAGTGAGTAGGTATCGATTTTGGGCATTGTAGGGATGTTAATCCTTCCTCGCACGTAACTAACTCCTGAACCTAACCAACAAATCTTTGGACTTTGTAGACCTTGAAATTGATGCTTTGAGTTTCATAACTCTGAATATTATTTTTCGGTAGGCATCCAGTCTTGCGTAGCTCGAAATGATCAGTGGTGACTCTAAGTTTACATTTATTTCATGGTGGCTATTTAAGACTAGTTAGATAAGTGATTCGCCTGACGGTCTCTTTCCCTTTCATATTGTTACCCCTGATCCAAACCCCGATCAAGGGATAACTCAAAAGCTTGACCATGACCAACCATCATTTGCTTTTAAGTTGAACACGCTCTGCCTAAGGATAGTCGAAAGTTTTAAAGACAGAGCATGTGGCGACACTTACTATAACCAAAATTCATGCATTTTCTCCCTCGCACCAAGATCATATTCACCATCTATTACATTTCCAACCTAAACACAAGCCAAACCAGCTAGAAAGCTGGTTAAGATAAGCCTAAATTCAACCTAATCTTAATAACATACCAAGAGCTATACCCTAAGCTTCTTAAAGGTTAACTAGTTACCCTTGTGTATATAAAACTGTATGTCCCTCCATACCTAAGTTGGTATGATGTTAATGCTAGCTGTGAATACCACATAGGAATAATAAGGCATTCAATTAATAATTGTTTAGCTTTCAAAAATAAAGTTCAGAGCTTGATTAATGCCAGAATTTTGCAATTTGATAATGCAAAAATGGGGCCAAATGCTATGGTAATCCTTTCCCCAACCATAATAAATAGAAAATTAACACTTTCCTATCGAAAAAAGTTCATTAGGTGAAGAGAAACATCAAAGAAGTCAAGACCCCTATAGAAACCATATAGACCACCCTTGTGAAAGTTAAGCTAATAAGTTTGATCCAACAAAACACAAAAACTAAGGTAGAAAGTTTCTCACTTTTTGCAAGCTTTACACAATTCAAGGGCATAACTTACAAGAGTGCTTGGAGTTCAGGGTGATTGTACAAAGAATCATGAACAATGGTGAAATTGAGTTTTATTAAGAAATAAAGAAGAAAAGGAAGGAATGATTAATATGTTTGGGAAATAGCCTCCATAATCTTCGCATAGGGAGGTCAATCTTCGATAATCCAATGTGACAAGCTGGTATCTGCTATCATTAAAAAGTTAGCCCCAAAACTAATTGTTAAAGCGTTAGAACCATCCTCTTATAAAGAAAACTAATAGGTGTCATGAAACTACAATTTCAAGACAACAACTTTAAAAACCATGCCAAACCAATTAATTACGATTGATGTTACAAAGAGTTACTCGTGTGACCCAGAATAGTTAATGTTGTGGCCCTAAAACATTAGGATCTAGAGCAAAACAAAGAGCAAATGAAAAATCCTATGCTGAAAAAGCACCACTACTTAAGGAAATTTTAACAACTCCACTACTTATGATAAAAGAGATAGTCAATGAAAATAAATCAATCGGGTTTAAAGTTCATTAAGCACATGAGTATAATATTGAGCAGTTGAAGCAACAATCAGCAAAGATCTCAGTCCTTTCATTGCTGTTAAGTTCTAAAATCCTTCACAACACCTTGTTAAGGGTGTTGAACAAGGCATATGTCCCCTATAACATATTGATCGACAACCTCAACCACTTCGTAAACAACATTAAGGTAAATAATTTTATTTCCTTTTGTGAAAATGAAATCCCCTTTTTGAGGGATGTAATATGCCTAAGCATTACATATAACCACTTTCTATAAAAGAAATATATTGCCAAAAGTCATTATCAATAATGAGTTAGCCCTTAATGTAATGCCCTTGGCAACCCTTTCCAAGCTATTAGTTGACATGGCCTTAATCAAGCTTAACTATACGATGGCAAAAGCCTTCAATAGGGCTTAGAGGGAGCTAAAGAGCAACACCCAAGTCATACTAAACATTAGCCCACATACTTTTGAAGTGGAGTTCCAAGTTAAGGACATTGTCCTAGCATATAATTATCTCTTAGGTAGACCATGGATTCTTTTTTTGGGGTAGTTCCCTCATCCCTTTATCAAAAGGTCAAGTTTATGGTGAACGAAAAAGGCATTAGCTTGTTTGAAGAGGAAGACATGATAACAATAGCCGTAACTAACTCCTCATATATTGAATCCAATGTTAAGGCAAGAGAGTGCTTTTGGAGGTCTTTTGAGTTCATGACTGCTACCTTCATTAGTAAAAAGTCCAAGATTTTAAAGCCTTGAATGTTAAAAAAAACACGATAGGGATAAAGCTCATAGTTGGAAAAAAGATAGAGTTTTTAAAAGATTAGGGAAATATCTTCAAAAGATATTAGACCCTGTAAGAATTAACAAAAAGAAAGAGAAGTATGGATTAGGGTTCAAGCCCAAAAATAGTTAAAAGAAAAAGGCTGAGAATAAAGGAAGAGAAAAGAGGCTAGCCTAGATATTGGGTAATAGTTAAAGTAGAGTTTAGCCACTACACATTCTCTAAAATAGATTTTCTTCTCTAGAGGCATCATTAACCTAAATGTAGAAAACAATTCTAGAGGATGTCCTTGTGGTAATTGAAAATGCTTTTTATAAGTTCATGGTCAGGGCCATTGGCAAAGACATTAGGGATTTAGAAGATGATCATGGGAAAGGCCATGCCCTATAAATTATGCTGAAGAATTAGACTGCAGTAGAGATTTTTGTAGTATCTAGGTCTATCCTCTAGTAATGATAAAATTGCACTCTATTTATATTTGCCTAAAAGTACTTAAAGATCATTTTATAATAGGGCTTAAAATATGTTAATTGGGTTTTATTTTAATGGCAATGCATTAAATATTTTACAAGCACACCTGTCTCATTCATTTATTCTATATGTTCATTTTTAACTTTTGAATTCATTTCTTTCTTTGGCTTATACCATTTTTCATCTCATCTTTTTGCAAGCAACCTAAAAGAAAAAAAAACAGTAATGATTTGATTGACAATTCAAAGATCAATTTTGAGCAAACCATATACCTAGGTGACAGTAATTTGAAAAGGAATTCGATTATGTATCTTGGCCTTTGACCTGCTAAGACTAATTTGGAAGAGAATAAACAAATAATGCCTCATAAACAATCAGTCAAATTTGTAAATATGGGCAATGAAGAAGAAAAGAAAGAAATAAAGATAAGAGCAACTATCTCCCTTTCTACTAGAAAAAGTTAGGTGCATTACTTCGAGGGTATAAAGATATCTTTGTATGGTCTAACTAATACATGCTAGGACTAGACATAGATATTATGGTTCACAAGCTCTTTCTTAAGCCAAAATGATAATCGGTCTAGTAATTGTTGAGAAAAATAAAGCCAAAAATGCTATTGAAAATAGAAAAGAAAGTGAAGAAACAATTTGAAGAAGGATTCCTAAAAGTAATAAAATGCCCAATGTAGGTCTTTAATATTGTTCTGGTCCCAAAGAAAGTTGAAAAAGTGAGAATATGCATAGACTATCAAGTTCTAAGCCAAGCAAGCCTAAAAAATAATTTTTCCTTATCGTATATTGATAGGTAAGTAGATAATACCATAAAAAACTCAGTCTTTTTCATGGATAGGTTTTCCCGATATAATTAGATAAAGATGGCTCTAGAAAAAATAGAGATGTTCGCGACAATGCAGGGACCTTTTCCTATAAAGTAATGCCATTTAGACTAAAGAATGCCAAGGGAACTTGCCAAAAAGTTATGGTGACTTTATTCCATGATATAATGGATAAAAAGATAGGGTATAGGTGGATGACATGATTACCATGTCACCTATATAAGGTCATATGGCTAATCTCCAAAAGCTCTTTAAGTGGTTAAGAACATTTTAGTTTAAGCTTAATCTCGCAAAATGCACCTTTGAGATGATATCAAGAAAGTTGCTAGGTTTCATCATTAGCAAGAAGGGGATAGAAGTGTACCTAGATAAAATCAAGACCATCCAAGATTACTGCCCTTTTGCATGTAAAAAAATGAGTTTTTTTGGACAAGCTGAATTATATTGCCTGTTTCATCTCTCAACTATAGAAAAGTGTAATCTAATTTTTTAGCTTCTCTCAAAAGCATAATCAGAGGAATGAGATGAAAAGTGCCAAGAAAGTTTTGACAAAGTAAAGCATTATTTGTTAAATCCACCTATATTGGTACCAATGGTTTTAGACTTATCTTTGATTCTTTATTTGTTGATTTTTAAAAGGTTTATAGGATGTTTACTAGGGCAACATAATGAGTCTGTAAATAAAGGATGGGCTATTTATTACCTCAGCAAAAAATTCACAAAGTGCCAGATGAAATACCCATTGGTGGAAAAACTATGTTATGCCCTATTATGGATAGCCAAAGACTTAGAATATACGTTGTATCATACCACCTGGCTGATCATTAAACCAGACCTATTTAAGTAACTTTTGAGGGCACCAACGCTAGCCAGTTGAGTGGCTAGGTGGTGAGTACTACTGTCAAAATATAAAATAATGCATGTAAATCAAAAGTCATTAATGGTAGTGTGGTGGCAAAGTTCTTAGCAAGCTTTGCCTTGGATGATTATAAGCCTCTGGACTTTGGTTTCCTCGATGAAGACTTGATATGCATTTTGACAAAAAAAAAAAGAAAAACTACTTGAAGAAAATTCTTGGAAGATGAATTTTGACATGCTTCTAATGCCCTTGGCCTTAGAATTGGGGCAATCTTGATATACCCAAAAGAGGATTACTATCCTTTCATTGCTAGGTTAGATTTCTATTAAACAAACAATATGGTAGATTAAAAGGCTGTGTTATGGGACTTCATGTTGTAATTAAGAACGGATTAAAGTACAAGCAGTGTTCTAGTATTTAAATTAGTCTTTTACCTAATGCTTATCTTAGAATTGGTAGAGGAGTCATCCATGACACTATGATATCATGAGGTACATTAAAGATCAACATTACCCTAATTAGGTTATTAAGAATAATAAAAGAACCTTAATGGGTTTATCTCATATGATAACATCTTGTACAAAAAAAAAGCCATGATCAAGGGCTTTCAAGGCATATGATGCCACTAAAGACCAAAAGATCTTAGAAGAGGTCTAGAAGGAATGTGGGGATATAAATCAATGGCCATAAGATGGCAAAGTAGATCATGGGATTAGGGTAGGTTTAGATGACTATGGAAACGACTGCATAAAGATGCTTAAAAGTGACATAAATGCCACATGTACACTGATGCCACCTTTATCCTTCTATGTCACGATGATACCTTAGCTTTTCTTAATATGGAGCATGGATTTAATCATTTTGATCACTCCAAAGGCATACAATAGTGATATTTAATCTTGGTGGCCATTGATTACTTTCCTAAATAGGTAGAGGTAGCTTCTTATGCCAACGTGACCAAGGTAGTGTTATGTAGATTTGTTAAGAAAGAAATTATTTACCGATATGGGCTTTCCAAAATGATCGTAATGGATAATGCTCTCAATCTAAAAAAGAAAAGATGATGCAAGAAACATGTTTCCAATTCAAAATTATGCATTATAATTTTATCCCACACTTTAGGATGATGAATAGAGTTCTGAAGTCAGCTAACAAAAACATCAAAAAGATCATAGAAAAAATGGTTGAAACCAACAAAGATTGGCATAAGAAGCTTTTTTTTGCTTTCCATGCTTACCAAACTTTGGTTTGAACATCTATTGGCACTATGCCCTATTTTTTGGTTTACGGCATAGAAGTAATACTACCTATTAAAGTAGAGCTTCCCTCTTTATAAGTATTCATGGAAGCTAAGCTAGAAAAGGCTAAATAGGCTCAAAATCGTTATGAACAACTTATTCTTTTTGAAGCAAAAAGATTTAAAGCGACCCATCATGGGCAAATATACTAGAAAAGAATAATGAGAGCTCATGATATGAAAGTTTGAACAACTTCATTCCATGAAGGAGAACTAGTCTTGAAAAAGATCCATCTTATTTTAAAAAATGTTCACAGCAAATGGGCCTACAATTAAAAGGATTGTATGTAGTCAAAAAGGCATCCTCACAGAAGTAGAGTGGAGTAACCTATTGAATCTCGTCAATACTAATAGTTTCACTGCACATAAAAAATTCAAACGAGAGCTTAAAAGGGCATTTTAACCTTAAAAAAGAAAAAATTGAATGAAAAATTAAAAAAGCATTGGAAAAAAAAAAAGAAAAAGAAAAGAAAAATCTTAAGTTAAAAACCTAAAAAAGTGGCAGAACACCAAAAAACTAACATAAGCCATATAGCCAAGAAGTTGTGTGTGAATCAAAGATTTTGGTGAATATCAAGGCAAAGGTCTCATTCAAAAAGATCCTAAAAAATTAAGTAAAAGGCTTGCCCATCATGCATAAAAGACATACACATGTGCCAAATTTTTTACCCGATCATTTCTTGCAAAAGTTATTGTTATAGCCTTGAAATAATACTTCCTTTTTACTATCATTTCATTTTTTACCCATAGTGTTTGTCATTTCCATAAAATGATGAATACAAAATTAATTAAAAAGAATAAAAAGATTTCTTAGCATTACTTAAAGAAAGTTTGATTGCTAGAAGGAACTCGAATTGTGCTCCAAGGCTTTTGTATGTTCCCAAAAAAGGTAATGGAACAATCCCTAAAGAAAAGAAAAGATAGTTATGGTTTTAACCTAATTTTCTATTAAAGGGTTATCTGTTTTAAGATACCTTGAATAAAAGAAAGAGAATTCACAAAAGGTTGAAAAGATAATGTACTATATATTAAATCATAAGCTATTACATTCATGTAGTTGCATTAATAGAAAATATAAACTTTACATGTGCCTTTTAACATTTATGTTTATAGGCAACTCACTTCAAAGATGATGAATGCTCTACTGCATTTCTCTCTCCATTAAAGTCAAACTTTTATCCTTTTGAACAAGTTAAAAGGTTAAACTTGTATCATTCTAAAGAAGTCAAATCTATATCTTTCTGAATAAGTTAGAAGACAAACTTATATTCTTTTTAAAAAATTAAAAAGCTAAACCTGTATCTTTCTAAAGATGTTTAGAGTCAAACTTGTATCCTTCCAAACAAGTCAAAGAATTAAACTTGTATCTCTGTGAATGATTCAAAAAGAGTTCATCCCGTATCTATTTGAACAAGTCATGATTCAAACCTATGTCCTTCTAAATAGGAAAGAGTTAGACTTGTATCCTTTCGAACAAATCTAAAGGGTTCATTCTATATTTTTCTGAACAAGTCAAAAGTTAAACCTATTTTCTTTCAAACAGATTGAACCTAGAGATTATCATTTAAGCCTTTTTCAGTCTCAGTTAAACTAGTTAGATTTTTTTATTAAAAAAACCTATAAAATCGTGTTTTTAGTTTTTACCCTATTCCTGATCTTTAGCAATAGCCAAAAGGGTAGTTGTAGATGCCAAATTCTATCTAGGACCTTTGCAAACCAACTATGCGTGATTCGAGACCTTAGATAAAAGGCACCTCTCTCTTTCTCTTTCTCTCTCTTTCTCTTCCTTATTAAAATTTTTGACATTTAGAGACTTAATTGAAAGGTTTGGAATGCCTAAGGACTAAATTAAACAAATGGAAACTTTTAAAAGGTCAAAGCATGTCATTTTCATGCAATTCACATGGTTGTATCAATACATTTCATTAATATATTGATATATCATCATGTTGGGTTAATATAAGGCTTAAGAATCCAAATGGTTTAATACATTTACATAAGGTATTGATACATTTGCGTAATGTATCCAAGAATAATGCTTTTATATCAATACATAATTGAGTTTTCATAAATTTTATTTCTAGAAAGCCATCATAACGATACATTAGCCACCAAGGTATCAATACATTATGAACTGTATTAATACTACATGAAAATTTGGGCATGAAAAAGTTGTGGAACTTGAATTTGATGGTATTTCACCTTTTTAATTATTCCAAATAACGAAGACTACTTTATAATTATGCAAAAGATGATTTACCAATAATTTTACTCCAAAGAAAGGTAAGTATAAGATTAAAAATTACTTATATATCTTAAGCCATTAGAGCTAGGATGAACTTAACATAGGCGGGATTAATGCTCTTACTATATTTACAAATCAAATGGCATTTAGTTTGATCATTCTATGACTATTTCAAGTTTAATTAAAGTAATGGACTGCTATTTTGAGTTAGAGTAAAAGCTCTTTCTTATATGTAAGCTAGCATGAAGTGTATAGGATGAAAAAATAGCTATTTTGAGGGGATGGATGTCTTTAGGGGCAGATGTTTGAGATTGTCCACCAAGACGACCTGAATCCATGCTTCATTTAGAAAGTTTTAGCCCCTTGATCAGATCACATAAGGCTTAGATGGTTTTCTTACAAGTAAGCTAGCATGAAGTGTCAACGAGGGAATGGAAATAGATAAGATGCCAAGGAATCAACAAGAGGATTTTAAACCCCCTTAAATAGTCACAGCAGGAGTTTCGATTTTTAGGTAAGCAGAAGTAGAAGCTAAAAAAAAGAGAAAGAAAGGGAAAAGCATAAAAAAAAATAAGAGAGTAGGATTTCTTGAAGACCAAAACTAAGGTTATTTTTCTTTTTATCTCTACCTTTGTTTTGCTTAAAATATCCTTTCTATATGAGCTTAAGGATTCTAAGCATTACTTTGGTGATGATTTATGCCAAGGTGTAATAACCAAGTTATGGCTAAATCTTAAGCTATAATATTTAAATACTATATTTTATTTTCTTTTGTTAAAAGTCATCAACTTTCCATCAAGGAAACTTGTTTTCTAAATATTTTATGCTAAGATTCCTTAGTTTTAGTGGTTTTTTTAAAGTAATCTCTCTTATTTGAACATTGGTTGGACTTTTCATGTTATCTATATCTCATAGTATGTATAATGCTTGTATTTTATGACATTTTCATACATCACGATCATGATTTACATGTCCATTTATTTTTTTATGAAAATATTATGATTATGACAACATCACCATGCATAGTAATAAATTCCTGTATGTTCATATTGATAAATGTTTTATGCATAAAAATAATGTATGATGCTATCTTGACATGTTGGTTGAAAAATAAAAAGTAAAAAAATGCTTGTGTGTGCATGTAAGAATGGCCGAAATATAGGGGGCCATTTTGTAATTTTCCCACCATGTTTTCATGCATATTAGGGATCATTTAGCAATTCCCATGCATTTTAGGTTCATTTATGTTATTTTTCATAACCTAGGGATTGTTTAGCTATTTCTATGCATTTTGGGATCATTTAGGTTATTTTTCATAATCTAGGACCACTTAGCAATTTCCTACGTTTCATAGTCTTTTAGGGTTAGTTTTGTACATATCATTAAAACTAACCAAAATCCAATTTTTTAGGGTTAGTTTTGTATTTTTCGTCAAAACCAAACAAAATCAAGCTTTCTAGGTTTAGTTTTGTATTTTCCATCAAAACCAACCTAAACTGGGTCTCCAAGGTCATATGGAAATTTTTGTGTTGATACACATTCTTTAGAATCATTTTCACTATTTCATGTTAAAAAAATCAAGCATATAAATCCATCGATTATACTATATTTTTTAAAAAATAGAGGCAACATCCTTAAAATAGTCCATAGATTAGGTCAGTATATGGAGGTTATCTCATCAATTATTTTAAACAAAGGAATACCTTTTCAAATAAGTATGTCAAAATTTTTTATTTTTCCAGAAAAAATAGAACTTTTATATTCTTCAGGTTTTACAAAAAGGCACAAGAAATAGTTTTATTCTTAAAATTTATGGAAACTTGATTTACTTTAAAACAAAAATATTATTAGTTGTAAATTACTTTAAAAATATAGGAGTTATAATTAAATATCAAAAATTTAAAATCAACTATAATTGAGACTTAGAGTGAGACACAATTAAGAGGCCTAGATTTATGGGCATCATGGAGAAGACATTTATTATTCCACACATAATCGACTCTTGAATCCTTTTCACGTGAATCTTTGGTTTTTAAGTGAACTTCAAAGTTTGTTTTTGAGGTTTTTTAACACTCAAAAGATGAACTCTGATGGGTGACTAATCTCATCTAATAAAAATAGATAGTGGCAACCTTAAGTTAGTTGGATGTTTGGTAATGGCTATTTAGGGTTAAGTTAGATGTATGATTCATCCGATGAGACTTTGTTGTAATACGAGAAAAGACTTTATCCATCTAGGTCAAACATGTTGAATTCATGTTTGGCACTTTACGACAAACTTATTTGAGAAAATATGAGAAAGTTGAGAGAAAATCTTAAAATTTATTTAAATGTAATGTGTAGTATGTTATTGTTAATGATGTGATAGCTATCCCTTGCTATTTATTGAGAAATGGATGGTCATTTATAAGCTAATCATCATTAGGTGATTTTAAAACTAGTTATCAATTAATTAGCCATCATTAACAACCTTTTGTGAATAAACTTGCTTGCCTTTGTTTTCAAATGAATTTGTAAACAAAATCCCCTATACGCTTTATCTAATTCAGCCATGTGACTATTTATGAGCTAGTCTTGTACATTTGTTTATTTCCATCTAATTGGCCATGATGTGATCTTGTAAAAATGCAATTGGATGCTGCTTCTTATAGTAAAAATGATACCTAATGACTTTTTGTTGAAAATTTTGAAAATTTCTATCCTAGACCCCTTGGATTAAGCTCTTAAAATTTTAATATTTAAGGTCTCTTCATGACCTGACACTATTAGAGAAAAGCTTATTTCCAACAAATTTATCCATTCAAAATATTCAATTATTTCCACGAAATTCTAGTATTTTCAATGAAATTTTCATTAAAAAATTTAATAATTATTTTCAAAGAAATTTTTGTCAAAAATACTAGAATTCCATTAGAAATAATTTTGGTGCATCATTATTCCCACATGCTAAGCATATGCCAAATTATTTCTAATGGAAATCTAGTATTTTTTATGAAAATTTTCATCGAAAAAAGTATTTTAATATTAAACTAATATTTATATACTTATTTTTTAATTTGGTTGTAAAAATTTTTCAGATAAATATATTCTTGGGGAAAATTCCTACCCAAAACATTTTCAACAAAAAATTCCATTAGAAATTGAAACACCTCATTCTGTTTGGCACAACATCCAAGGCATCAAAGGTTATCCTTTTAAACACCATTAAAGTCATTTGAAGAAGCACAGATCAGTTCCCCATCATTTCCAAATAAAGTAAGTGTTCAGGGAGTTAAAGGTATGAAAAATATACATTTTTACATGCAAGTATCGGTGCTTAGCCCTTTCGTAATAGGACCCCCTAGTCATCAAATTTTCAAAAATTTACTGTTTGTATCAATACAAGAGGGTATGGTATCTACACTAAGGTGATGTATCAATACAAGAGTCATGGTATAAAATACAAGTTTTATGCAAAGCTAAAATCGCGATTTTTTGCCAACAAGTATCGATATAAGAATGATGATATCGCTACAAAATGCTTTGTATCAATACAGTGTTCAATGTATTGATACATTTTGGGTTTTTTGCACAGATGTATCAACATAAAACATATAGTATCGATACTCAAGGCTATTTTGGCATGATTCGAGACATTTTCACCCTTTGTTCTCTTGTATCAAAACTCAAATTTGCTTATAACTTTGGCTACAAAAATCATCCAATATCCTACATAATTTCATACAAATCATGTGGATTTCATTTTTGGGTTTTAAACATTGGATTAACACATTTTAGAAAGGTCTATTAAGCTTGGCATAAGGACATTTGATGTCAAAATTTGATTTAATGAAGGGCAAAGGTGATATAACTCATTTGATTAACTCATGCATGGCTGTCTTTGTTTGTAAGAATGAAGATTAACCAATCAAAACTAATCAAATTTGTAAGCTCACGTCCTAGTATCAAAGTCATCAAATGGTACATGCTAAATGCCCTTTTCGTTATATTATTCTGATGACTATAGTGTAGTCTTATATAATATCGTTCTCATCCTCAACCACGAGATGGATGGCACCATTATTTCAGCCTCCAAATAGTTTCTCCTTCACTATTCCTATAGCTTCCCCTTCACTCCTCTTAAAACCCTCTTAAAACCTCTTATTTCCTTCATTTTGCCTTCCAAACTCCTCTTTATTGATACCATAACCAAAAAGCTTCTTCCCTTGATTCCATTCTTACTAATCAATAGCAAAAGGAGAGAGTAAAATAAGCTCTAAGCTGGGTTTATTTTTTGCTCAAAGGTAAGGCTAAGGTTTAAAGCTTTTTTGGCATATTGTCCATATTTTCTTGTTTATTTTTCTATATTTTATCATTTACATCATCTTAATGAGCCATCCATGACCTTGTTAGGACTTTCATGCATTATTGTGGCCTTGGTTGCAGTAGTCCAAAGATTTTGGTGATTTTCTTGATGCCTTAGTGTTGCTTGGATGACTATAAATGCCATGTTTCATTTTGCTAGCCAAACAGCCACTATTTATGCTTTTTTACAATATGTCATTCATTTTCACATGCTTATTTTATGTTTAAATGCTCATCCTAGCATGTTTTGAATATAACCATGCATTATGTTGCATTTTTAGCATGTCTGGATCAATTACATATTGATTTGTGGTGTTTTTTGAATGCTATTCATTTTTTATGTTTTTACCAAGTTTAGTTTATCACATTTTTGTTAAAATGCCTTTGTGATTACTTGCAAAAATCTTTTTTTTTTTGAAAAACCCCTAAGTTAAATCTATGTTACCTTCAATAAATGGAGAATAACATGGATTTATTATTTTCACTTATCATGCCTCTAATCGTGTTTAGATTCTCGTTAAATGAGGTTAAATATTCTATTTTTCAAATAAAATATCCTTTTTACTTGTCCTACAGCATTTGTGCCTTGATTTTTAGGTCAAATATCTTTTACTAGTGACTTGGTTAATGGGTTATTCTATGATCCCAAACTACTTCGAGATTATGTGAATGAGCTTGTGAAGCCATTTTCACTAACCCTCTTTTCACAGACATTTGAATGTCCATAATCTGAGCCTAGTTCTACGAAACCTAAAAAACCAAAAAACTCCCTTGTTTTGCCATGACAACACTGTAGTTATGACTTGAATAATCATTTTTGAACCGTAAATAATTTTTCTCAATTTTAAAATATTTTTCCTTAAAGTTAATCAAGTTACCTTTCTAACGATACGTTATTTGCCTTTGAATGTGCCCAAATGAAAGAGTTATGATTTTTCAAATTTTTGCTATCTGAAACCTCTACAATCATTGATTCAAATTTTGTTTGAGCCATTTTGGCCCACCGGTCGATTTTTCTAGATTTTTAAAAAAAATTTCCTAAAAAGTTTAAAAAAATTCCCTTTCTAGAAAGATATCATTGGTAATTCTACAATTCTGAATAAGTTGGATATGATTTTTTTAAGTCTATTGCACCTTTTCCTCTACACATGTTGCCAGTGCTAAACCAAGTTCAAGTTCAAAAATTAATTCCAACTAGAAAGCAAATTTTTGGAATTTGGAATTTTTTATGTTAATCCTTGTTGTTACCTTTTCAGCAATACCTTATTTACCCTTTGAAGACTTCAAATGAACTTGAAATAAATTTAGGAAGATAGGCAACGTGATGCTATCACCTATTGTTTTCGATCTCAAGAAACTTAGTCAAACCTGTCCAGAACCACCTTTATTAGGCATTCGAATGTCTTAAAGCAAATTTGAACAACTCTTCCTATGGAGTCATAAGCCACAACACGAGTCTTATTAGGCTTGATCAAGGCCAAAATTTTTAAATTTTGTCTTTTATCTCAAATTATTGATTTTAAGTTAAATCTATATCTTCACAAACTCTCCATTTTCCAAAAATTACTAAGGTTTTCACCTTTGGGGATATTCCAATCCCATTTTTTGAGGGGATATTCTAACCTTGCCTTTCAAACTTCACTTAAAATTTAAATTTCTATATCCCAAATATCTCAGGCCTTTTAATCAAAATTTTATTTTCCATACCTTAAGTGACCACTGACTCCAAGCGCATCTCAAAATTGTCATTCTGGTTATTCCTTATAATCAAAGACAATTACAAGATATATTCTAACCATCCCTTCTTTTTTGTACTTTCTATGTGTTTATTTTTATGCAATATTTATTATATTCCTTTTCATTTTACTAATATGTTTCTCTTTTTAGTGTCCATTTTGCATTCATATTTCCAAAGTGTTTTGAAAATTACAAGGCAGCAAATATCTCTTCAGTGCTTTAGACAAAATATCCAATTTTTAAAATTAAATCTAAAGATCATTTTTAGTAAAAGAAATCTTAATGTTCCCTAGTTTTTTGTGGTGCATATGAGATTCAAATCTTTTTCAAAACCCAAGTTTACTTATTTATACAAAATGCATGCATTAAAAGGTGATTATATCAAAATAATGGCAAGTCAAAACAATAGAAACCAAACCAAGTTAAGACATAGCTAGTAGGTACCAATTTTGGGCATTATGAGGATGTTAGCACTTCCCCAATCATAACAAACTCCTGAACCCAACCGATGAATCTTTAGACTGTGTAGACATTGAAATTAATTTTTCAAGTTTTATGACTCGAAATATCAATTTCAATAGGTACTCGATCACACTATCCCAAACGATCAGTGGTGACTCTAAGTCTTGGGCCACTTCATGGTGGCCATCCAAGGCTCGTTGGATAATCTTCCTCTTACTATCATGTTATTATGCCTAATCCAAATCCTAATCAAGGGATGTCACAAAGGCACACCCTTCTAAGTTGCACATGACATTCGACCAATTTGGGCGATGGCACATCATGATAACTTGGACTTTACTGGGACAATTTAGAGAGCTAGGCTTATGACTACCTATGCCTCACTTGGTTTTGCGATTTCTTTGATTTTGATTATTATTTAACTATACTCCCCTTTCATCTTTATCTACTAATCTTTTATCTGTCATGATTTTTGTCTTTTGATCATCAAGACCGTCTTGTTCCCAAATAAATATTAATTTGATAAGTATGGTAACGAGGGGCAAATAAAAGATTTGGGTGTTTTCTAACACACACCATACATATGCATTTGCATTAGATTCTCACCAAACTCTATGATAGGTTTAGGGTCTCAAATATTATGAGGAATTAAGCTATCCTTTTTCGTGAATAACTTTCCCTATAGGCATAGCAAAAACTTTTGGAGTGTCAATTACCTGTATCTCTTGTGAGTAACCTTCCACATTTGCATAGGAAAATACACACGTCTTAAAACCATTCCACCAAGCCTAGATAAGCCTAGGATTGGGGCACCTTGGTAGTCTTTACCAAAAGAGTGAGTGATTTAGATATTGATTTAGATGTTCCAACCTCATATAGTGAACCGTATAAGCCTAACCATGTCAAACCATACCAGAACGCTACTAGAATAACCTAAAGAATAAGAACACTTAAGAAAAAAATTTTTACCTTTGCTCCTCTATACTGTAGTTGCATAAGAGATGATACGCAAACATTATCGACTATGTTTGCCATCTCATGTCACAAGAGACATCTCATATCTCTTTTTTTTTTCAAGGCATGTCGTTATGCTATCTGATCAATGGCTAACCTCTATCAATAAATAAGTGGCGACAAGTGAATGTTGCCACCTACAAAGCCTCATATTACACTAAAAGAAGTCATATTTAACCTAAATAAGCCGTTTGTTTTATGAAAGATGGTTTAACACATACTTTCCATAGATGGTGATAAATGAATATGACCACCTAGCCAATTAGTTTCACTGTCGTAAGGTACCATAACACCTAAACAATTGTGATTTTTAACCCGGACACATAGCTATGCTGTCCATGTACACCTAGATTGTCATAATAATTGCAACTATCATGTCCACCCTTAAGCATCGCAATGCATATTGTCAAGGCAATTTTTGTGATTTATTTTCATTTCCAGTCCTTTATTCCTTATTCTTGTCTGTATTATTTTGCATGGTCACTAACCTATTTCCTTTTTACTTTTTAGTTATCCCATGCATCATTTCATCATAATCATCATGGGATAATTGTCTAAAGGTTTAGTGTTCATTATGGGGTGGTCCATTTCCATTCTCAAGTCTTTTAAAGAAGTCAGAGCATGGTCAGATGGTTGATAAGATGAAAATAAAGATGTCTTTAAGCCCAATTATGCCTCAATGCCACATGAAAAAGTCAAGATTAGGTACCGTTAGAATGACTAGTGAGATTTGAAGCATATTTAGGCTAGTCAGGGTAATACCAAGAAAAAGTCATTTGTGAAGAGATATAGAGACATGGCCCTCTAGATCTAAGTGTAGTTGGATTCTAGCCTATTACCAGTAGCATCATAGTTCTAAAATCCAACATACTGATGCTTTATCTTTAATTATAAAGATTTGGTCCCTATCATGGATCAATACACTACATTGCTTAACATTGAAAGGGCCAAGTTCGATAGGTTATACTACAAAATGTTCTAGCCACCACTTTTCAAGAAGAGACTAGTGAAGATCTTTGCAGCCATAGAGTCATGGATTGATAGCCATGTCAAGGCAAAAAGGAATAGTGAATGCATTTCTTGGGTTGGTCTAAGGGAAGTAATGGCAAGTCTCACCTATGTAAGGAAAATTCAAGATATCTATGCTTTAACAATATATGGACTAGTTATATTCCCAAAAACCTTAGGCTATATGGAGGTGGCAGTCATAAGGTTTTTCTCCCAATTATGCTACAATATCAACCCCATACGTGCCATTATTGCAAAGACAATTTGAGCCCTCTATTTTTGAAAAAAAATAAGGATGGATTGATTTATCATATGTGCCCCGCTTTTTCACATTTGGCTTATTAGTCACTTTTGCATCGAAGAGAAAAGATTGTCGCATAATTTTTTACATAACTTCAGCCTTCTAATTAAGGTCCTTAAGAAGGAATGGCATTAAGATAAGTCCAAGGAATAGTGGGTCAAAAAGTTTTGGCATTTCAAAGGAAAAGATGTTCCATGGAAGACCTCTTGGATTCTTCCTCAATCAATCATATACAGATGTAAAGTTCATAGTTGCATACCACTCATGAAATTATGGGGAAACACAAGCTATACATCTTTTATAGTTCTTTGATAGTTACAGTGTCGATAATACATCCATTTTGTTCAAGACCTTGAGCATTGAGACTTCGAATATGGTAAACCAAATACATGTCAAAAGTCTAATAAGCCTTCTAGGCTTGGAGCAAGTCTATTGCGTGGAGATGTGTTGGAGAAAAAGTGACAAGACTTTGAGATACGATGAGTGGAGGATCCATTATATCAATAACACCTTACCACTGTCTGATGCTGGGATGACACAAATCCTACTTGATGAGTCTCCTTTTGAGATCAAACTGCTTAAGTGAGATTTTGAATTAAGTAAGGGTAGCCTTTACTACGGAGATCACATTTTTAAGGAAACAAAATAGTCAGCTAAAAATGGACATCTACCTCTAAGGTAGAGAGATAAGTTAGGTTGCCAAAGAGAGGTTAAGAAGGATCTCAAAAGTCTGAAGGACTACATGGTGCTCTAAAGGGGAATCAAGTACTAAGCATCAGTAAGTTACCAATTGAGTGGAAGGCAAAGATTGCTGCCCTTAATAACGAGTTGAATCAATGGAAAAAAGAGGCCAAGGTCAACAGAGAGAAATTCATTAGGGCCTAAGCCCTTACATCAACCTACCAAAGAAAGAATGGACATCTTAAAGCTTGAGTAGTAGATTTAAAGGCTGACAGTGTTGAAAACAAAGTTCTAGCACTCATAATTCAAGACCTAGAATAGTCATTACAAACTTGTCTAGACCATATTGAGGAGCTAATAAGAGCCTCAGAGAAACAAGAATAAAAATGGCAATAGATGATTGATCAGGCGTGCTAGAGTTATCAAGACCGCAATCATTGTCTTACTAAACAGATTTAGATAGCCTAAGTAGAGCTAGATGACATGATTGAGGTAGCTAGCTCCTTGAGATGATGTATCATACCCATTGGAGATGATGAATAGGAGCTATTGTATTTCTAGGAACACATGATTTGATAATGTAAATGTGTCAGACACTTTTGGATGTAATCATGTGTAATGAAACTATTTCATTGCTTTATGAAAGACGCTATTGATGAAGCCATCTTGCAATCCAATTGATCTTCTTGCATTTGCATAACTGAATTAATTTTTTACAACTCTATTCATTTATTCATGTCAATAATCATTTACTGTGATTATTGGATACTTATCATCATTTCATCAAACATAGTTATGACATGCTACAAAAGTCTAATCTGGCGTAAATCTAAAGGGTAAAGTGCTTCAAAACATGAAATCTATTATCCACTATTGATGTAACACTCGTAATCACTAAAGAGTCATGAAAAATGAACATCAAGCCTGCATTGAATAACTGAAACTCAAGAATAGGAATTCTTAGGAATAAATGCTTCAAAAGAATAAGGAATTGCAAGCTCAAAGAGCAAAGTTAACTAAGCTATTGTCCACTTCTTTGAAAGACATAGGGTAAACAAGTACTACTGATAAGGGTAAAAAGCCATATAATCTCGAGAATAATCTAAATACTGGCACTCAAGCCACCAAATGCTTATGAAAAGGCATCATATGAAAAACAACCGCCAACAACGCTGAAAGACAAAAGGCAAAGAAGTACTTCTGATAAGGGTAAAAAGCCACATAATTTCGAGAATGATCTAAATACTGGCACTCAAGCCACCAAATGCTTATGAAAGGGCATCATATGAAGAACAACCCCCAAAAACACTAATCCCACTGCTCACCCATTTATCTACCTAAATTTGGCATAGGCACCATTTGGTTTATAGGTATTAGGGCATGGGCTCTTTACAAGTGAGACATTTATTCACAGACCTTAATGAATGGGTAAAGCAAGAGAGAATAAAGAAGTCTTTTGAAATTAAAAGGATCTAAACAAGTATCAATCACTAGAAAAAGGCATTTGGGCCATCGAAAGAAGTAAAGAATTTGAGATCATAGACACCAAATCTTTAGGTTTAGTTTTCAATATTGGATTTTAAAAAGTAAAATGGGATAATAGATTCTATAGCCCACCTTCACATTTACTATCAAAAGAAGACTGGTAAGAGGAGAATAAGAAGCTGTTAATATATTACTTCCAGGATAGCATAACTGAGGCAGCTATTCATTAGTATATAGAACTCGACCAAGTCAAAATTCAGATGTGGACAGATTTGGCTCATGCCTTCTTTGACCAATACAATGTATTTGACTGTGCCCCAAATCATTTTTTCTTATTAATATGAAAAAAAAGCTACTAAGAGTTTTAGGTAATATGCTTAAAGATGGGGAAAAGATGCTGCTTAGGTTCACTCTTCCCTAATCGAGAAATAAATGATGGTCATTTTTGTCAACATCCTAGAGTTCCTTACTATGACAAGCTAGTAAGGAATGCCACAAAGAACTTTGCTAACATTGTCATAGTGGGTAAGATGATTGATAACGCCATGAAAAATGGCAAGATATAAGGAGGAGAATTGTCAAGACATCCAAAAGTCTACAACTAAAGGTAAAGAAAAAGAAAAAAATGCCATTAGTGAAAGTCTAATTAAGTTGGCTCAAAATCCATATTCGATAGCATGGCCTATCTGAGTTTTAACCCTTACTTAAAATCACCATAATCAATTTACTCAGCTAAATTTAACCCAATGATGAGCTTTGCACTGAATCCTACCCATAACACCACTTAAAATGCTTAACCTTGCAATATGAATAATGCTAAAGCTCCTAACAGTCAATAAACATCTTGAGAGAGGGAACACTTTGAGCTACTCCCTTATTCATATAAGGAGATTTACTCCCACTTATTAATAGGCTATTTGGTGGTCGTGATGTTTATAAATCTGAGATTGCCTCTATATCCTAAGTGGTATAACAAAAATGCCTATTGTGAGTACCATGCTAGGGCATAAGGCCATTCTGTTAGGAACTACATGTTTTTCAAAAGGAAATTGTAATTAGAATAGGATGTAATAGAGGCCGAACAAAAGCTAGGACCAAACGTTGAAGCCAATCTACTTTCCTGAGGGTAACAAGGTGATTGATGGGAAAAGCTGCTAGGCTAAAAAAAGCATCTAAGCAGTTAAAACACCAATGAAAAGGTATGGCAAACCTTTGTTAAGGCTAAGATAGTGATGGGAATCAAATGTCAAGATATAAAAACCATTGAATCCTTTAGTTGCCACTGTAGACGAGGACATATATCATAACATTGTTTAAAGTTCCTTGGATTGGTCCAGCAAATGATAGACTACTCAAAAATCGAGTTTGATGAGGAAAGGGATGAAGGCATGAATGTTTTCATTGAAACCATAAAAAAAATGAAAGAATCCTTTCATAGAGTTAGAAGGCCATTAGTCTTGTTTGCTAACCAATTTGATGTCAAGGCCACCCTCATTTAGCCTTTGCCAATAATGGTCATCTAGCTTCTATCCTTTTTTTTTCTTACAAAGAGGATGAAGCACTCCCCTGAAGCTATAAAGGCAAAACTATAATTACCAGAGAGCCTAATCAGTGAGCTGCTAATGTCAACCTCTTAGGGGTGAGCCACCTAACTCGTAGTGGTAGATGTTATGCCTCTAGTAAATAAAACTTAGCAAAAGAACACTACTTTTATCCCTCAAGCACCAGAAACAAAGCCAAAAGAGTAAGACTCGATAATCTTCAAGGAGCTTGTAAGTAAAAAAGCCATAGAGTTCTTCAAATTCGCTGAATATAGTGAGTATACCATTGCTGATCAATTAAATAAACAATTAACAAAATTTTCAAACTCTTACTACTATTAAGTTTTAAAACACAAAGAAATAAAATGTATATGCCTTATAATAACCCTATAGGTAAATTGGACTTATTAGTAAGCAATACCTAATAGAGGGACAGGAAATTACAAAACATTTTTGCAAAGGTGAAACATTGCTAAAGGTTCTCATTGATAACAAATTAGCCCTAAATGAAATGCTCGTATCTTGTTTGAACAAGCTCTCTATCGATGCATCTCATATTAACCATAGTCACATGGTCATGCAAACGTTCGATAGGACATGTAGAGAAGTTGTGGGAAATATCATTATCCTTATCCAAATCAGCCCATGCACTTATGAAGTAGTCTTTCACGTTATAGACATTGCTCCATCATATAACTGCCTGTTGGAAAGCCTTGGATCCACTCTACGAGGGTAGCACTATCTTCGCGGCATTAACAATTAACATTTATCATTGAAAATAAAGTCATCAATATCAAAAGGGAAATAGTTGCTACCACCTCACTGATGCCCTATATATTGAGCCAAATGAGGATGTTTTAGAATCCTCTTTCCAATCATTTGAGTTTGTTATTGACATTTATGTCAAAAAGGGTGTGCCAATGGTTTAGCCTTATTTATTGAGGAATACCTACATAAGTCTTAAGTTAATCATTAGTCAAGGCATCCACGCTAGAGAAGGTCTTGGAAAATGTCTTCAGGGAATCACCAAAGCTCTAAAAATTGTCAACCAAATAGACAAAAAGGTTAGGGTTCAAGTCGAATGCGTAATAGCAAAAAAAGCAAGCTCAAAAAAACCATGAGAAGAAGATGGTCCACCTGTTGGATCAAAACTTAGGATAGGAACCTATGATGTTTCAATTGACATAAGAAAGCTTTCACTTTGAAAGAAGCATTAATTTAAATAGGGAGGAAATAGCAACTATAATAATGTAATGATCATTATGAACAAAGCATTCACAGATTTTTCTGTCAATGCAATCAATGAGCCAGAGACATCAGTAATGGATAGTGAGACTAGTTTATGCCCTCTAAGATTCTTTCTGAGTGTTTGGATTGAAACAAAAATTTCTATACTATTTAAATCTGATTCAAAGTAATGCTATGAACTAAACCTACATGCTTCTACCCAAGAGCATTGTAAGAATTTTTGTATGAGAGTGCTTTTATTAAGTATTACTAATAAAAATGACTAAGCGCAATGCATTCTCATTCTCATTTTTTTTGTCAACCCTTAGACCTTTTTGCAAATATTTTTCGTCCTATATTGTTCTCTTTCCATATTTTTAGGTATCCGGATGAAAATGACATGAATATTCTCATCGAGATCCTAAAAATTGATTTTGAGCGACCAATCAGCACCAGCGAAGTCTAACCTGAAAAGGATTTTAAAAAAAAAATCCAGTGCTACCTGATTTGTTGAGCATAATTATATAGGAAGACAAATAGATCTTACCCCATAAAGAACTTATTGAAATCATAAATCTGGGGATAGAAAAAGAGCGAAAAGAAGTCAAGACTAAAATTTCTTTAAACCTTTCCACCTAAACTGAATTAATTAATCTTCTCTAAGACTATTAGGATGTATTTGTGTAGTTTTACTAAAACATCCTGGATTGTACCCTGACATAGTGGTTCACAAATTTTCCTTAAAACCTAAATGTAAGCCCAAATGACAAAAGCTAAGGAAACTGAAACTAGATGCTTTTGAAAATCAAAGAAAAGTGAAGAAGCAATTTAAGGCAAGATTCCTTAAGGTAGCTAAGTACCCCAAATAGGTAGCCAGCAAGGTTTTGGTTTCTAAAAAGGATAGAAAGGTATAAATGTGTGTAGACTATAGGGATTTAAACTAGAATACCCTAAAGACAACTTTTTTCTACCTCGCATCAACACTCTAATAGATAACACCACAAAAAAATTCACTGTTTTCCTTCATGGATGGATTTCAAGGCTACAATCAAATTAAAATGGCACCCAAAGACAAGAAGAAAACCATTTTAGTGACCATGTAAGGTACTTTTTGCTATAAAGTTATGCCTGTCGAACTCAAAAACACTAAAGCAACCTATCAGAGAATAATGGTGACACTATTCCATGACTTTATGCATAAAGAGACAAATATCTTTTTGCATGACTTGATCACCAAGTCATCAAAAAAGAGTAAAAATGTTGCCAATGTTTAGAAATTCTTCAATAATTGCGTAAATATCAACGCAAACTGAATCCTGCTAAATTTACCTTTGGCATCAATTTTAGCAAGCTATTAGGCATTACTGCGAGTAAAAAAAGGATAGAGGTCGACCGTGACAAAGTTAAGGCCATTTAAAGTTTGCCATTATCTCATACCTAAGAAGAACTAAAAAGTTTTCTAGGAAGGCTAAACTACATTTCCAGACAAATACATCTAATTTTATGATTGCTTCAAAAGCAAAATCTCGAAGAATAGAATGTAAAATGTCAAAAAGCCTTTGATAAGGTAAAACATTACCTATCAAACTCGTTAATACTTGTGCCATCAGTTCTTAGTCAACCTTTAATCTTGTATCTAATCAGCATTTAACAAGTTCATGGGCTTTTTATTGGGTTAACATGGTAAATCAAGTAAGAAAGAATAAGCTATCTCTTATCTAAGTAAAGAGTTCATGGAATGTGAAAATAATTACTCAGTAGTTAAAAAACTATGCTGTGCTCTGTCTTGGATGGTTTAAAGGTTAAAGCAATACATGCTATATCCTATCACATGGCTAATCACCAAACTTGATCCCATCAAATACTTATGCAAGGCCCCTACCTTGTTAGAAAGATTAGCCATGTGGCAAATCTTTCTTTCTAAGTATGATATTACATAAATGACCAAGAAAGCCATCAAAAGTAGTTGATAGCTAACTTCTTGGCAAGCCAAGCAGAGGATGACTATAAGTTGTTTGGATCAAATTCCCAAATAAAGACCTAATATGCATATCCATGATAGAAGATACTCTCAACTATAGACAGTCTTGGAAAACATGCTTCAATAGAGCTTTGGATTCATTGGGACATGGAATTGGAGCTATATTGATCTCATTAGATGAAATTATTATCCTTTTACTACAAGACTAAACTTTGATTGTACCAATAATATAGCAAAACATGAGGCCTATGTAATAAGACTTCAAGCTGCCATCAAAAAAGGCATTAAAACTCTATAAGATTCAATGATTCAGCCCTGGTAACTTTTAGCTTTAAAAAGAATGGAAGACTTGGGATGGTAAGCTAGTCCAATACAAAAAGCTAATCTTTGAGCTAAGAAGAGAATTCTATGAAATTAGCTTCCAACATTTTCCTTAAAAAGAAAATTAAATGGTCAATGCCCTTGTAACCTCGGCCTCAATGTTTAACACAAACCAAGAGCTAGAAGTTAGGCATATTCAGATAAGCACCCATAGAGCTCTGGCGCATTGCCATAACATAGAAGAGGAGAAGGATAAACTACCATTTTATCATGATATCCTCTAATAAGTTAAGGACCAACAGTATCCTAACCATGCAACTAAAATTGACAAGAAAACTATCTGAACAATAGCTATAAGTTTTATTTTGAATGGTAGGTTTTGTACAAGACAGGCTGGGATCAGGTATTACTCCGATGTGTGGATGCTCTCAAAGCTAAGAGAATTCTGGAAGAAGCTTATGAAGGAATTTACAGTATGCATGCCAATAGACATCGAATGGCAAAACAAGTCATGAGATCAAGCTATTATTGGTTGACCCTTGAGAAAGACTACATGACCATGCTTGGAAATGCCCTAAATGCCTATTTTGTTAGGTAATTTTAATGGTTGAAATGTAATCCAATATAATGTGATTTTCATGCTCAGCCAAAAGATATACGACACTATTAACTTAGCCTTCAATCAGTCTCTCTTTCACTATTCTCGTAGCTACCCTTTCACCTTTCCTAAAACCTTCCTAAAGTTTCTTATTTCCTTTATTTTCACCCTTCAAACTCCTCTCCAACCATAACCAAAAAGCTTCTTCCCTTCATTCCTGCCTTGCTAATCAATAGCTAAGACAATGAGTAAAGTGAACTTAAAGCTAGGTTTATTTTTTGCTCAAAGGTAAGGCTAAAGTTTAAAGCTTTTGGTATATTGTCAATCTTTTCTCCATTTATTTTTCTATTTTTCATCATTTACATCATCTTAGAGAGCCAACCATGTTTCTATGACCTTGTTAGGACTCTCATGTATTATTATGGCCTTAGTCATTGTAGTTCTAATTTCTTGATGCCTTGATATTGCTTGGATCAACACAAGCACCATGTTTCATCTTGCCATCAAAATAACCCTGATCATGCAATTTCACAAGCTTATTTTACGTTTAAATGGTCATTCTAGCATGTTTTGATTATGACCACGCATTTTGTCATATTTCTAGCATGTTGAATTAATTATACGTTGATTAATTGTGCTGTTTTAAATGCTCATTCATTTTTGATGTTTCTACTAAGTTTTGTTTTATCACATGTTTGTTAAAATGGCTCTATGATTATTTGCAAAAAATTGCTTTTTAGAAAACCCTCAAGTTAATCTATGCTACCTTCAATATGGGAGAGTAACATAGATTTAATATTTTCACTGATTGGTTCTCCAATCTTACAGAGAAAATAAGCTTTCTAAGTCTAGATTCATGATTAAATGAGGTTAAATATTTTGATTTTCAAATAAAATATCCTTTTTACTTGTCCTAAAGTGTCTATGCCTTGATTTTGAGGTCTAATAACTTTTGTAGTGACTTGGTTAATAGACTATTCTATCATCTCAAACTACTCTAAGATTATGTGATTGAGCTTGTGAATCCATTATCATTGACCCTCTTTTTCATAGAGATTCGAATGTCCATAATCTGAGCCTAGTTCCAAGAAAAGTAAAAAACCAAAAAGCTCTTCTATTTTGCCCTAGTAGCGGTGTAGCCTTGACTTGAAAAATCATTTTCAAACCCTAGACAATTTTTCCCTTAAAGGTTATCGAATTACCTTTCCAAAGGTACCTTGTTTGCATTCAGATGTGCCCGAATAAGGGAATTATGATATTTCAAACTTTTGTTGTCCAAAACCCCTAGAATTAGCGATTCAAATCCTGTTTAAGCCAAGTAGCCCACCATATGTTTTTTACAGATTTTTAAAAAGAAATTCCTAAAAATTTTGAGAAATACCCTTTCTAAAACAATGCCATTAGCGATTTATGATTCTAAATGAGCCAAATATGATTTTATTAAAGTCTATTAGCCTTGACTTGAAAAATTATTTTCAAACCCTAGATAATTTTTCCCTTAAAGGTTATCGAATTACCTTTCCAATGGTACCTTGTTTGCCTTCAGATGTGCCTGAATAAGGGAATTATGATATTTCAAACTTTTGTTGTCCAAAACCCCTAGAATTAGCGATTCAAATCCTATTTAAGCCAATTAGCCCACCATATGTTTTTTATAGATTTTTTAAAAAAAATTTCCTAAAAATATTGAGAAATACCCTTTCTAAAAAGATGTCATTAGTGATTTATGATTCTAAATGAGCCAAATATGATTTTATTGAAGTTTGTTACACCTTTTCCCTTACACATATGGCTAGTGCTAAACCAAAATTCAACTGTAAAAATTAATTCCACCTAGAAAATAGTTTTCTAGGATTTTTGGGATATTTCTATGTTGATCCTTATCAAGTTACCTTTTTAGCGGTATTTCATTTACCTTTCATGCTTTCGGATGAACCTAAAATGAATTTGGGAAGATAGATAGTGTGATGTTATCTCGTATTTTTTAACCTTATGAAAATTAGTTGAATTTATCCAAACAACCTTTGTTAGACATTCAAATGCCTCAAAGTGAATATGAGCAACTATCCTTATAGAGTCCCCAGCCATAACATGAGTACCATTAGGCTCTAATCAAGGCCAAAATTTTTAAACAGTGTTATTTGTTCCAAATTATCAATTTTAAGTTAAAATCCATATGTTCACCAAAAACACTCCATTTTCCAAAAGCTAGTAAAGTTTTCACCGTTGGGGATACTCTAACCTATTTTTTGAGGGGATACTCCAACCTTGCCTTTTAAACTTCGCTTAAAATCCACATTTTCTCTCTCGCTAACATCTTTAGGCCTTTTAATCAAAATCTCTTTTTTCACACCTCAAGCAACCATCAAGTCCAAACGCATCTAAAAATTGTCATTTTGGTTATTCTTCAATAATTGAAAACAAGTATGGGATATATTCTGACTGTCTTTTCTTTTTTATGCTTTTTTATGTTTACTTTTATGCAATATTTATTATATTTTTTTTGTCTTATTAACATGTTTCTCTTTGGTGTCCATTTTGCATACATATTCCCAAAGTGTTTTCCAATATTACAAAGTAATGTTTCATTTTTATCTCCCCAAAACTTGATACGAAATATCTAATTTTTTAAAATTAAATCAAAAGATCATTTCCAGTCAAAATTTTCTATGTTCCTCACCTCTCCGGGGCATATATGAGGTTCAAATCTTCTTCAAAACTCAAGTCTTATTTATACAAAATTCATACATTAAAAGAGGATTATATCTAAATACACATAAATCAAAACCAAAAAAATCAAAACCAGTAGCTAGCAAGTACCAATTTCAAGCATTATGGGGATGCTAGTACTTCTCCACGCATAACCGAGTCTAGAACCCAACCAACGAATCTCTAGACCATTTAGACCTTGAAATTGATATTTTGAGCTTTGCAACTTTAAGTCTTTGACCACTTCGTGGTGGCCATCCAAGGATTGTTGGACTATAGATTCATTCCATGATCTTCCCCTTACTATCACCTCATTATGCCTGATCTAAATCCCAATCATCGGATATTCCAAAGGTGCATCCTTTTAAGTCATGCACATCATCCGAGCTATTCGGGTGATGGCATGTTGCGACAGATATATTTCAAATATATAGTCAAAAATATGAAAAATTACGTAAAAAAATATTTATGGTAGAATGTCCACTGGGAGATGAACCATCCTACTAAACTTTTTTTCAATGAAAATTCTATCATAGAAAGCAAAATCTTATCAAAAAAATCCCTTATAAACGTTAGTCACTGACATTCCTTTCTACAATTCAAACCTTTAGTTTGCTTTTGTTTTCTTTAATATTTATGTGATTTAAAGATAATTTTTTGAAATTTTAAGGTAGTTTTTGTTAGGATTTTTATGATTTAGGGTTTTGTTATTAATTTTTTTGTGTTTTTATAGGTTTTGTTATGATTTAGGATTTTTGTTTATGTTTTGTTATGATTTTTATTGCTTTTGAGTTTTTTCGCAATATTCTTCTATTTATCTTGTATTTTAGTTTTATAATTATTTTTAAATTGATTTAATTTTTGTTAATGCTTGCGTATATGTTTTGTTGATTAGGTTGATTGACCTATTAGTTAGATATAATCTTTAGGATTTCTTTTTACAGACTTAAGGTAGTTTAAACCAGGATTAATGGTAGACTGCTTAAAATATAATTTTTGTTTGTTTGATTTTTCACATTTATGTATATATATTCATGTTTTATTTTTAAGCTATGGTATCTTTTTCTCTCTTTCTTCTAGTGGTTAGCTCATCATCACATAACTTATCATGCTATAGAATATATAAGTTAAACGTTGATGGATCAGCTCCTGTTCTACTGACTCAATAGAGAGTGGTAAGTAATTAAACTATAATTTATAAAGGTTTTATTATCTATAATATTTAAAATATCAATTTTTTTCATTTTAGTAACAACAGCTGCAGTGTAAATCGATATTTTTGGAAGTCTTCATGCTAACTCATCGAAGTGCCCAAGGTATTGGAGATTATGTCAACTAAAAGTCCCATGCTATCAGTGTAAGTGATAAAACTGGTTAATTGATTATAGATTTATAATTGCTATTGTTTTGCATGACATATTAATTAATGCTTTTCATTGCTTTAGTAGGAAAACGGTGTTGTAAATTTACAAGCACGATTTAAGGACAATTTGTCAACATATTTTGATTTTGACCTAAAAGCTAGTCTCAAGCCATTGGAAGAGTAAACACCACTCAAAAAATTTTGCTCCTCTACCAATGGATCACTAATGCTAGATGCTGCGAGTTACAGCCCAACAACTCTTACCACTACCTCTCAAGCACCCCTGATGACACGAATAGTCGCCTACGATGGATCCTTTGACATGAAAAGATAGACAATATGACTAATGTTGTTGGTCAAATGTAGCAGGTTCTATTCACCATATCAAAATAGCAAGAGAATTAGGAACGACAGATTCTGCAACTATAGCAGTAGATGTAAGTGACATAAAAGCAGCTGCAATATACATATTTTATGATCACGCAGTTCTAGAAGAAAGAGTAAGCATTTTGGGACTCCTCAGTAGACACGTGACTAGATTTAATAGCAGGAACCTTCCACCCCTCGCTCCTTTGCATCTATAGTGATTTTTTTCATTTTTTTTATGACTCTGGACATACAATTTTATTTATTTATTCTATATTTACATTTTATTTAATTATCTTTTATTTATTATATGTTTACATTTTATTTATTTATTATGATAAACACAATTTATTTTTATTTTCAAATTACTTATTCAACTTAAAAACATTTAAATACTAAAAAAAATAATACAATAAATTTAAAAAATATAAAAAAATTTAAAAAAAGCATTCTCGGTGACCGAATATTCTTTTGTTAATAACAATTTCAGACGAATTTTTATAATAAAAAATTGTCAAAAATAAGTTTAACTGATGACATTATCGCAAATAAATATGTCTGATGGAAAAATTCCATCGCTGAAATTTACTTTGGATCGCGATTTTTGGTAGTTAAAAAATGTTA
>JBBYHO010421988.1:0-25975 GCA_038382025.1 Adansonia gregorii
AAAATCTCTATATTCCCCATCTCTTATGGGCATGTATGAGATTAAATCTTTTCATCAAAACTTGGATTTGTGTTTTCATAAAATTCATTCATTAAAAGGCAGTTATATCAAAATAGTGATGACTTAAGATCGAAAGAATCGAAACTGAGATAAAACAAAACTAGTAAGGTACCAATTTTGGGCATCGTGAAGAGGTTTATTGCTCATTATGCGTAACCAACTCTTGAACCCAAATGGTAAATCTTTGTACTACATAGACCATAGGATCAATGTTTCAAGTTTCGTAACTCAAGACATAGGTTTCAATAGGCATTCGATCATGCCTAGCCCAAAATAATCGATGGTGACTCGAAGCATTGGCCATTTTATGGTGGTCATCCGAGACTAATAAGATGAGCAATTCATCTTATGGTCCCTTTCACTATATCATAAGTTGAAAATCCATACTTTCTCATTCTCATCATGTCGCGAAGGAAAAGTCTTGATCAAGAAAACATTTTTAAGTCAAAAAAATATTTTAAGTCATTTGCACCTATAGATCCACGAAGATCCATCCAGGGGCACGTTATGATAATGAGTCTTATAATAATCTCCACTCTTTTATAGATAAGGCACCGTAAACACTTTCTCTTTATTGGGATAGACGATACTGATTATTTGGTTTTACAAGAAAAGCATTTCTTCCCTTTATTTCCTTAGAATAAAAGTTTATTTGTTCAAGGGACAAGCATGAATTCTTATAATAATCTTTAGTCATTTCAAGATTGGGCATCGTAAACACATCTTCTTCATTGGGATACAGGATATTGATGTTTTGATTTTGAAAGAAGAGCTTTTTCTTCCACTACTTTTCATAAAATAAATGTTCATCCGTCAAAAGAGACAAACATGGATTCTTATAACAATGTCTATTCTCTTCATGATTGGGCATGGTAAGCATGTTCTTATTGCCATACACGATATTGCTGCTTTGGTTTTGCATGAAAAATGTTTATTTCCTCCACATTCCTTAGAATTAAAGTTTCTCTATTAAAAAAGACAAACATGAATTCTTATAATAATCTTTATTCTTTTCATGATTTGGCATCATAAACATGTTTTCCTTATTAGGATACCCAATTTGATGCTTCGATTTTGACAGAAAAGCTTTTCTTTCCTTAGTTTTTGTTAGAATTAAAATTTATCTATCAAAATCGACAAACTTGGAGTCTTGTAATAATCTCCATTATTTTCATGATTAGGCACCATAAACACAATCTCCTTATTCGAATACATGATATTGATGCTTTAGTTTTGGAAGAAAAGCCTTTTTCTTTGCCATATTCCTTAGAATCAAAATTCATTTGTCAAAATAGATAAGCATGGATTCTTGTAATAGTCTCTAGTTTTTTCATGATTAGGCATCGTAAAGACATTCTCCTTATTAGGATAGAAGATATTGATGCTTTGGTTTTATAGGAAAAGCATTTTTCCTCCATATTCCTTAGAAACAACGTTCGTCCATCAAAAGGAACAAACATGGATCCTTGTAATGATCCCTAGTCTTTTCATTATTAGGCATCGTAAACACATTCTCTACTTTGGGATACATGATTGATGCTATGGTTTTAAAAGAAAAGTTATTATTTCCTCCATTTCTTTAGAGTCTTATAATAATCTCTATTCTTTTCATGATTGTGCACCTTAAACACATTCTTCTTATTAGGATAAATGATATTAAGGCTTTGGTTTTTCAAGAAAAATTATTTCCTCCATTTTCCTTAAAATCAAAGGTCATCTATCAAAAGAGACAAATATGGATTCTTGTAAAAATCTCCATTCCTTTCATGATTGGGCACTATAACCGTATTCTCTTCGATGCCATACATGAAATTGATGCTTTGATTTTGCAAGAAAATTATTCTTTCCTCTTTTTTCCTTAGAATCAATGTTCCTCCGTCAAAAGGGGCAAACATTGATTCTTTTAATAATCTTCATTTTTTTCATGACTAGGCACCATAAGCACATTCTCCTCATTATCATACATGATATTGATGTTGTGGTTTTATAGGAAAAGCTTTTTTTCTTTATTTTTCCTAGAATCAATGTTATCCACCAAAAGAAATAAACATCAATTCTTATAATAATCTCTTAATTTTCATGATTCCATACCTAAACACATTCTTGTCATTAGGATACATAATATTAATGCTCTAGTTTTGAAAGCATTTCTTTCCTCATTTTCCTTAGGGATCAAAATTTATCCATTAAATGAGAAAAGCTTGGAGTCTTGTAATAATTTTTGTTCCTTTCATGATTAGGCACTGTAAATGCATTCTTCTCATTCGGATGCATGATGTTGATGTTTTGGTTTTAAGAGAAAAGCTTTCTTTCCTTCATTTTTCTTGGAATCAAAGTTGTCCATCAAAATAGACAAACATGGATTCTTATAATAATCTCCATTTTGCTCATGATTGGCATCATAAGCACATTTTCCTTGTTGGGATACATGATATTGATGATTTGGTTTTGAAAGAAAAGCTTTTCTTTCCTCCATTTTCCTTAGAATCAAGTTTGTCCATCAAAAGAGGCAAACTTTAAGTCTTGTCATGTAAACATCTTTTTCTTTTTACGACAATGATATTGGTTCTTTGGTTTTACAAGAAAATCTTTTCTTTTCTCTATTTTCCTTAGAATCAAAGTTCATCCAATAAAAAGGACAAACATAGATTCTTGTAATAATCTCCATTCTTTTCTTGATTAGGCACCTTAAACACATTATCACTTTCGCCATACATAACATTGATGCTTTGATTTTGCAAGAAAAAGCTATTTTCTCCTCTATTCTCCTTAAAATCAATGTTTATCCTTCAAAAAGGACAAACACGGATTCTTTTAAGAATCTCCAATCTTTTCATGATTCGGCACCATAAACGCATTTAGGATACGCAATATTGATACTTTAATTCTAAAAGAAAAGCTTTTCCTTCCTCTATTTTTCTTAGAATTAAAGTTCATCTGTAAAAAAGGACAAACATGGATTATTGTAAATATCTTATTTTTTTCATGATTTGCCTCCATAAATGCATTCTCCTTATTAGGATAATGCTTTGGTTTAACAAGAAAAACATTTCCTTCCTCTTATTTCCTTAAAATCAAAATTTATCCTTTAAAAGAGATAAACATGGATTCTTGTAACAATCTCTATTTTTTTAAAGGTTGGCATCGTAAACACATTTTCCTCATTGCCATGGACAATATTGATGCTTTGGTTTTGCAAGAAAAGATTTTTGTTCCTCTATTTTCCTCAGAATCAAAGTTTATCCATCAAAAGGGATAAACATGGATTCTTTTAATAATCTTTGTTTTTTTCATGATTAGGCATGTAAACTTATTTTGCTCATTAGGATACATGATATTGATGCTTTAGTTTTTTTTTAAAAAAAGCTTTTTTCTTGCACTTTTTTTAGAATCAAAGTTTATCCGTCAAAAGAGACAAACATTTATTCTTGTAATAATCTCTGTTCTTTTTCATGACTAGGCAATGTAAACATTTCTCCTCATTGCCATACATTATATTGATCCTTTGGCTTTGCAATAAAAGCTTGCTTTCCTACATTTACTTTAGAATCAAAGTCTGTCAAAAGGGACAAACATTGATTCTTATAATAATCTCTATTCTTTTTATGATTAGCAATCGTAAACTTATTTTCCTTATTGGGACACACAATATCGATTCTTTGGTTTTAAAAAAGAAAGCTTTTTTCCTCTATTTTCTTAGAACCAAAATTATTCCATCAAAAGGGATAAACATGGATTTTTGTAACAACCTCCATTTTTTTACATGATTAGGCAACGTAGACATGTTTTCCTTATTACTGTACATGATATTGATGCTTTGGTTTGGCAAGAAAAGCTTTTCTTTCGTCCATTTTCTCTGGAATCAATGTTAATCCATCAAAAGAGATAAACATGGATTCTATAATAATGTCTAATCTTTTCATGATTTTGCACCATAAACACATTCTCCTCATTAGGATACACAATATCGATGCTCCTTTTCTTTAAAAAAAAAGTTTTTTTCCTTAATTTTTCTTAAAACCAAAGTTCATTCATCAAAAAGACAAACTTGGAGTCTTTCAATAATATCCATTCTTTTCATGATATGGCATCATAAACACATTCTCTTCTTTGGGATACACATTCTTCATTCTTTTCATGAATAAATATTCATTTATCAGAAGGGAAAAACATGGATTCTTGCAATAATCTCTAGTTTTTTCAGGATTGAACACTGTAAACATGTTCTCCTAAATACATACACAACACTGTTGCTTTGATTTTGTAAAAAAAGTTTTTCTTTTCACCACTCTCCTTAAAATTAAAGTTCATCCATCAAAAAAGATAAATACAGATTCTCATAATAATCTCTAATCATTTCATGATTTGGCACCATAAACACATTCTCTTAATTAGGATGCATGATATTGATGCTTCGATTTTGAATGAAAAGCTTTTTCCCTTCATTTTCCTTAGAATCAAAGTTCATCCATCAAAAGAGACAAACTTGGAGTCTTATAATAATCTTCATTTTTTTCATGATTAGGCACTGTAAATATATTTTTCTCATTGCCATAGACAATATTGACACTTTAGTTTTGTTGGAAAAGATTTTTTTCCTCTATTTCCTTAGAATCAAAGTCCATCCATAAAAGGTGACAAACATGGATTCTTATAATAATCTCCATTCTTTTTGTTAGGTTAAAGAAAAAAATGAACTAAGAGGGTGTGAGTTGGTTCTACAAGAACTTGGCAAATTTGAAATAATTAAAAATAAAAAGGAGTTAAAGATAAGAAAAACAAACAATCAATATATAGAGGTTTGATCTTTGAACTCGGCACCTACATGCTCTTTTCTTGGTACGTTCTTACCAAGGTGATTTCCACAATTCACTAATGAAATTGTTTACCTTTAAGGCCAAGGTATAACCTTGCATTTCTATCTTTTAAGGCTTAGATAAAACCTTTTAATGCCTTTGAGAATTCTACCCCAAATTCTTAAGAGTGTTCACTTACTTTCACATAACTCTTTTTGTGATATAAATAAGGTATTTGCAAACAAATTAAACCTCTAGTAGGTGGATGTTTACTGGAATTTAAGTACAAGGTGAGTGAGATAAAAATAAACTTCAAAGAGTATAAATTTGATACAAGAAAAATGAAGTATTTGAAAACTTGGAGCTTCTGTTGTTTAATGCTTGATTGATTTTTGTATCTTTTGCTTCTTCAGCTATTGGGAACCTCTATTTATAACTTGAAATTGATTTATAGATGTTGGGCATTAAGAAGGTGGTTGGAGAACCATTGTAGCCTTCATAAATGCTTGTTTCTATTTAGACCCATGCTATTGTATCGATACAATACCAATTGTATCGATACAAGAATTAAAAAAGTGACTATTATAGCTTGTTGTATCAATACAAAAGGCTAAGTATCGATACCTGCTAAGTTGTATCGATACAAACACACCCGTATTGATACTTTTGAGAGTTTTAGCCAAAACTTGGCTATTGCCAAGCAAGTATCAATACATATAGGGTGAGTATTGATACTCATTGTAATGTATTGATGCATGCTGATAGGTATTGATACAAATAAGGGTTTTAAGCATAGTATCGATATATTTATGCATTGTGTTGATACGTACCTTCAAAATCCTTTGTGAAATGATTTTTCTTGGCTTGATATTGACTCAAACATATCTAAAAAATATTCTAAGTATAAATATACATTTTGGAACATATATTTTTGGGAAAATACAAACTTAGTATTTTTTAAAAATGTTTTTCAATTTTAAATCAATTACTAAGTTAGAAATAATTGAGTACAAATTAATTTAGCTTAAGTTATTTGTTATATCAAAACCAAAATTAATTCAAAGCTAACACGTTTCATGATTGTGCACCATAAACTTATTTTTCTCATTGAACATGATAGTGATGCTTTGGCTTTGAAAGAAAAAGATTTTTTTTCCTCTATTTTCTTAAAATTGAAGTTTATTTGCCGAAGGAGACAAACATCGATTCTTATAATAATGTCTATTCTTTTTCATGATTTGGCAATATTAAACTTGTTCCCCTCACTGTCATACATGATAGATGCTTTGATTTTGCAAGAAAAGCCTACTTTCCTCCATTTTTCTTAGAATTAAAGTTTGTTTATCAAAAGGGACAAACATGGATTCTTGTAATAATCTCACAATTTTTTTCTCAATTAGGCACCATAAACCTATTTTCCTTATTAGGGTACACAATATTGATGCTTTGGTTTTGAAAAAATGCTTTTTTTCCTTTATTTTCTTAGAATCAAAATTCTTCCATCAAAAGAGACAAACATGAATACTTGTAATAATCTTCGTTCTTTTTCATGATCAGGCAACATGTCCTACTCATTGTCATACATGATATTGATCCTTTGGTTTGCAAGAAAAGCTTTCCTTTCCTCCATTCTCGTTAGAATCAATGTTCATCTATCAAAAGAGAGAAATATAGATTTTTGTAATAATCTTTAATCTTTTCATGATTTGGCAGCATAAACACATTTTCCTCATTAAGATACATAATATTGATGCTTTGGTTTTGAAAAAAAAGTTTTTTTCCTCCATTTTCCTTAAAATCAAAGTTCATTTTTTAAAAGAGGCAAATTTGGAGTCTTGTAATAATCTCTATCCTTTTCATGATAGGGCACTGTAAGCACATTCTTCTCATTGGGATACATGACACTGATTATTTGGTTTTGCGAGAAAAGCTTTTTTTTCCTCTATTTTTCTTAGAATATAAGTTTATTTGTCAAAAGTGACAAACATGGATTGTTCAAATAAACTCTAGTCTTTTCATGACTAGGCAATGTGGACACATTCTCCTCATTGGGATACATAATATTGATGCTTTGATTTTGAATGAATAACTTTTCTTTCCCCCTCCTTAGAATCAAAGTTCATCTGTCAAAAGGAACAAACATGGATCTTGTAATAATCTCCATTCTTTTCATCATTGAGCTCCGTAAACATATTCTTCTCATTGGGATACGTGATATTGATACTTTATTTTTACAAGAAAAGTTTACCTTTCTTCTATTTCCTTTGGAATCAACATTCATCTGTCAAAAGGGACAAACATGGACCCTTGTAATAATCTTTAGTCTTTTCAAGATTGGGCATCATAAACACATTCTCCTTGTTGGGATACATGATATTGATGCTTTGGTTTTGAAAGGAAAGCTTTTCTACTCAATTTTCCTTAAAATCACAGTTCATCCATTAAAAGAGGTAAACATGGAATCCTATAATAATCTTTATTCTTTTCATGATCAAGCACCATAAACAAGTTCTTCTCATTGCCATACACGATTGGGATGCTTTGGTTTTACAAGAAAAGCTATTCTCTTCTCTATTTTCCTCAAAATTAATGTTCGTCTACCAAAAGAGACAAACATTGATTCTTATTATAATCTCTAATTTTTCATGATACAGCACCATAAATGCATCTCCTTAATAGGATATACAATATTAATGCTTCGAGTTTGAAAAAAATTCTTTTTTCTCTCATTTTTTCTTAGAATCAAAGTTCATCTATCAAAAGAGACAACCTAGAGTCTTATAATAATCTTCATTCTTTTCATGATTGGGCACTAAAACGCATTCTCCTTATTGGAATGAACAAAATTGGTTCTTTGGTTTTGCAAGAAAAGGTTTTTATTCCTCAATTTTCCTTAAAATAAGAGTTTGTCCAACAAAAAGGACAAACATGGATTCTTGCCATAATATCTATTCTTTTCATGATTAGGCACTATAAACATATTCTCTTCATTGCCACACATGATAGTAATGCTTTGGTTTTGCAAGAAAAACTATTCTCTCTTCCATTTTCCTTACAATTAGTGTTCATTGGTCAAAATAGAAAAATATGGATTCCTATAAAAATCTCTAATCATTCTATGATTCAGCATCATAAAAGCATTTTCCATCTTAGCATACACAATATTAATGGCCCAATTTTGAAGGAATGGCCTTTTTTTCCTCAATTTTCCTTAAAATCAAAGTTCATCTGTCAAAAGAGATAAACATGGATTCTTGTAACGATTTCTATTCTTTTTTAAGATTAGACATCATAAAGACATTTTCCCTACTGGAATACATAATATTAATGTTTTGGTGTTGAAGGAAAAGCTTTTTTTCCTCCATTTTCGTTAGAATCAAAGTTCATCCATCAAAAGAGACAAACATTGATTCTTATAATAATCTCAACTCCTTTCATGATTTGACATGATAAACATATTCTAGTCAATATGATACACGATATTCATGCCTAGGTTTTGCATGAAAAGCTTTTCTTTCCACTATTTTCCTTATAAATAAAGCTTATCTGTCAAAAGTGACAAACATAGATTCTTGTAATAATCACTATTCTTTTCATGATTTAGCATCATAAACACATTCTCCTTATTAGAATACAAGATATTGATGCTTTGGTTTCATAAAAAAGTATTTCTTTCTTCTATTTTCCTTAGAATGAAAGTTCATCTATCAAAAGAGATAAACAAGGATCGGTAATAATCTTTATCTTTTTCATCATTGAGCACCATAAACACATTTTCCTCATTAGGATACCCGATACCGATTCTTCGATTTTGCAAGAAAAGCTTTTCCTTTCTGTGTTTTCTTTAGAATCAAAGTATGTCTGCCAAAAAGGATAAACATGGACTCTTGTAGATGCCTTTATTCTTTTTATGATTCAGCTCTATAAACATATTCTCCTCATTGGGATACATGACATTGATGTTTCAGTTTGACAAGAAAAACATTTCCTTCTTCCTTTTTCATTAGAATTAAAGTTCATCTATCGAAAAAGGTAAACATGGATTACTGTAATAATCTATATTCTTTCATGATTGGACACTATAAACACATTTTTCTCATTGCCATAGACAATATTAATGCTTGGGTTTTACATGAAAAGATTTTCTTTCCTTAATTTTTCTTATAATTAAAGTTCATATATCAAAAGAGATAAACATGGATTTTTGGAATAATCTCCATTATTTTCATGATTAGGCATCGTAAACTTATTCTCCTCATTGTGATACATAATATTGATGCTTTGGTTTTGAATAAAAACTTTGTTTCCTCAATTTTCTTAAAATCAAAGTTTATCTATCAAAAAAGACAAACATGGATTCTTTTAACAATCTCTATTGTTTTTCACGATTAGGAACGTAAATGCGTTGCCCTCATTGCCATACATGATATTGATGCTTTGGTTTCGTAAGAAAAGTTTTCCTTTTTTTCATTTTCCTTAAAATCAAAGTTTATTTGTCATGTTAGATCTTTTAGTGGTGAATGAAATCAAGAATGGGTGCATTGATTTCGCAAAATTTTGGTAAATTAAAACTATGATAAATAAAATTGAGAAATCTAAGCAACAAACTTTAGTGCAAGTTAGTGAATAAACAACTAAGGACAAGGGATAAGAAGCAAACTCAATGATTTAGAGAAGTTCAGCCTCAATTGCCTACATCCTCTACCTGAGCTTCACTTGCCTCAGATTTTGACAATTCACTAACATGAATTATGTGCCATTCAAGGATAAGCTATAACCTTTACACTCTTTATCTTTTAAGGCTAAGATAGAAACCTTTACCCTCTATCATTTATGGCTAAGATAAAACCCTTTCTCACTACTTTTGAAGGCTAAGTAGAAACTTTCTTTACTTTTTAATGGCTAAGTAGTAACCTTCTTTTTTTTACAAGGTTTTAAGTGTAAGCAAATGAAACCTCTAAAGGTTAGGTGTTTACAAGAATTTTGGCTCAAATGAAACATGTATCTAAAGGTGCAAAATGAAAAATACAAAAATAAGAAGAATTAATCCTATATAAAGATGAACTACTTAGTGAAAATGATGGAAAGGATGAAAAATTTAACTTTCAGCATAATTCTCTTGGTTCTTCTACTTGTTAAAGGTGTTGGAGTGGCTTTTGTGTACCCTTGATCATGTTTATAGCCATTGAGAACATTTGCTAAAGGAATATAGACGTTAGAGCCTTTAAAATGTCATTTCTCGTTGTTCCCCATGCTTTTGTATTGATACAATTGAATCAGTATTGATACATGTTTAACTATCTAAAATATGACTGTTAAATAGTCATGTACTGATACAAAAAGATCTATCTCAATACACGAATGGTCCCATGTTGATACAGATTATCTATCTCGATACATAAATAGTGATTTTTGCATTTTAAGGTTATTTATCTACCACCAAATATTGTATTCATACATATAAATAGTGTATCGATACATTCATATGAAAATCAATTTTAAAAGGTTTTTCATGACTTTAAAACATGTAAAACTTCTCTAAAAAATGATTTATATAAAAATATGTATTAAGAACACACTTATGAGTGCTTGGAGTAGTTAAAATGCATTCTATTATTTTTCAAAGTGTTTACAAAATATTTCATGGAAAATTACCAATCTTGAAAATAATTAAACACAATCTAATTAAGCTTAAGTTTTAGTTATATCAAAACTAAGATTAATTCAAAGCTACTATAGCTAAAAATCTCCCCTTTTTGACATGACAAAACTTAAGGTGATTTTATTTGTAAAACTCCCCCTTAGTTATTTAAAGATTTTCCATAAAATTCTTCTTTCCTAAAAGCATTACGAAATAAACTTTGAGAAATTTTATAAAAAGGTTTTGAAACACTTGGCAATGGCATTTTTTGTTCATATTTGGCTTTAAGACTACCAACACAAAATATTAAGGATTTCGATAATATAAATAATGTAAACGCATGTAAAATATTCCTATTTGCTAGCATAGACATATATGTATAAATGAAGTACAAGCAAGCAAATTAACCCCTAAAACTTTCCCTCTCTTTGGAATATCAAAAAGTTGAACTAAGATTAATTAAAAGCTAAAGGACTAATTCCCATAAGGTTTCTAAAAGGTATATTAATTATGGATCATTTTAGAACATGTATACCAATTATTGAGAAAATATAGGCATTTAAGTCCTAATGTGCAGTTCATCCAATTTTTGTATTCTTTTATAGTCATTTAAGCACATTTGAGAGATAGAACATAGCAATTGTTGAAGGATTTTAACAATTATTAATCCAATTGGTGTCTAGATGCACAATAAATGCCAATTTTGAATTTTTAGTGCACATGCATACTACAATAAATGCCATATGGAAGGCTAAAAAAACTTTCAAGAAAAACATAACAAACTTCCATAGGTTAGAAGATTATTTACTCATTCATGATAGCAAACATTCAATCAAAGAATATGAGAATTATGCATTTACATATGTTTAAAGATTTATCCAAAGCAAATATTTTCAGCATACATTAGATACTAGAATACCAATTATATATATAATTGACTCATGTATGTCACCAAACTTAATACTAAGGGATAATAATTTATTAGCATTTGTTTGATGATTACCTCAACCTTACTAGACTTTGATGATATGCTTATTGTAACTTGAAGGATCATCATTTCTAGTGTTTGAGCATTCCTTGATAGTTTTGGTTTGATTTCAAGTGGTTGCATGCTTAATTTGCTTTATTTTGCTATGCAAGTGTTCATCTTTCAAGGATGGATTTATCTCTATGAACCTTACAAAACTTAAAAACAATCTTAGCAAAATATGAGCATTAGAGGTACCAAGATTTTAATTATAAAAGATTATTCAATAAGCTTAGGTTTTGTTAGGAATGAAAGATGTTCATGTGTTTAATGGCATTTTGAAATAAGTGATACCAAATAGTGATGAATGAAGAACATAAGGCGTATATGATACTAATTAAAAAAATAACGTTGTATAGAAAAATTTGTATTTTTGAGCATTATGAGGCAATATGAGCACTTAATGTGTTTGATTTGTGAAACACTTATCAATTAATCAAATATGATGTTTAAGCATGTGATGAGTTGTGAAACAATGTTTATCAAGGTTAAAAATCATGAAAACTCATTAAGGAGACTAATTTTGCATGTAAAAGCCAAAAAAGCAGGAAATTAACCAAAATTCACTTTTTGTATCAATATAAGGCCTTTTGTATTGATACATTGCTATGATGTATCGATACAAAGTTCATTGTATCGATACAGGTTGGGTTTTTCTAAGTTTTTGTTCATTGCAACAATACAAGACTCTAAGTATCGATACATGCCTTAAGTATTTTGAAAAACTCTTAGAAAAATATGCAATTTGCATTGCAAAACCCATCATTTTATATTCTAATACAAACTTTTGAATTTAAGCGTTTAAAACTCATATGAATAACTAAAGTTTGGATTAAAATGACTTTTAAAACCAAGTTTGAATGAATTGGCATGTTTGGTCACTTAAGTAAGGTAATATGCAATTAAAAGATTTTCATTCAAACCACATAAGCACATGTTTGAGAAGTATTTTCAATGTTTACCAACTTGTTTCACCCATAAATCATGAACTTACAACATAGTCAAACATCCTCAATCTTATGCAAGCATAGTTGAATATAAAGTATTAAAGAGACTTAAGAACTTACTAATGCATGTTTTTGGCATCATATCTTATAAGTAAGCTCTAAATGCTCCCCTAAGGATATGCACATAATTTAGTCATGCAATAGAGCTTCTTAATGACTTATGAAGTTTATCAAAATCAATCTTTTATGCAGAAATCATTTATAAATTATGCTTCATAACAACATTTCACAACTCGATTTAACACATCATCATTGAGCACTAAATCATGAAATGCATGTATATTTAAGCTCATACTGGCTTAAAATGAATTTTCATTAAATAATTTAATATCAAAAACAAAAATTTGTTAAAGCATTAATAATCACAATGTGGATAACCAATGCATATATCAAAATTTTAAAGCTCAAAGGTTATCCATCACAGTTCTTAATGTGTTTAGAGTATCCATTTGTATTGCATTGCTCTTTATTGCTCTAAGCTTTGGGTTCTTGAATATTCGTGTCAAAGACTCTTGTTCCCTTAGGAACCTATACTTACATACCTTTAAATTGTAACTTTTTCTTGATAGGACAAGTATGCAAATTATGACCATGAAAATTGCAATGTGAGCACTTAGTCATATACACTTGAAAAAATTTGTCCAAAATGATTTTCTTTTCTTGTTCTAAGCTTTCAATCTTTCTTTATCAATCAAAATTGGCTTTCTCTAAAATATTAATTCTTAGCTTGGAGTCTTTAAAATCATTATTCAAATCGTTATTTTCATTCTCTAAAATAAGTTTTGATTTCAATAATAAATCATTTTCAACTTTAATTTTGAAATCATTTTCTTGTGTTTAGAGTTCATTTCCTTAAACTCAACTACAAGATCATCAAATGCATCTTGTAACTCATTAAATGTATAAGAGTTTAAATTTAGAGAGTTAGAGGCTACCTTGGGCTCATCAAAAGCCATGAAACAAAGGTTGCTAATTGGTCTTCCTTAGAGACATCATCATCAAAAGAGTCACTATCACTCTAAGTTGCTACAAATGCCTTCTTTTTTTTTTCATAATGGGCAATCGAATTTGACATGGCTGGATTTGTTGCAATTGTAGCACACCACCTTGTTAACCTTTTTAGATTAGGATGATTTGCCTTTACCTAACTTCATGAATTTTTTGAATTTCTTGGCAAATATGATCATCCATAAATCTTCATGATTCTTATCATTGTTATCCTCTTTCTTACTCATGGAAGCCTTCAATGCAACTCTAACTTTTCTTGGTTGCTCCTTTCCAAATTTATTTTCATTTTGTATATGAGGATTAATCTGATGAGCTCATCTAAGGTAAGGAGATTATGGTTATTTAATTCCTCAATTACGATCACTTTAGCTTCCTATAACTTTGAAAGGCTATTCAACATTTTCTTTACCATCCTCTTGTTGGGATACATATTTCTGAGACCCTTCAAGCCATTTACAATATCCATGAATCTATCATACATCTCTTCGATGCGCTTCTCCATTTTCATGTTGAACATCTCATAATCAAAAGTGAGCATGCTTATTTTGGACTCCTTGACTTGATTAGTCTCTTCATGTGATAGCCAACTTATCCCATATCTCTTTGGCATTATCACAAAAAGACACCCTATTGTACTCTTAAGGTCTAATGTACAAAACAGTGTATGCATAGCCTTGTCATTGAGTTGAGCCATCTTAGTATCTTTCTCATCTTATTCCCATTCTTCCTTGGGAACTTTAAGATCACCTACCATCTTTAATGGGATGAGTGGGCCTTTCATGATAATCTCTCAAACTTAATAATCATTTGCTTTAACAAATAGCCTTATCCTTATCTTCCAATATGGGTAATCTTCACTGTTAAAGAGAGGAGGCCTCATGATTGAATGTCTTTCCTGGCCTACATCAAAAGTATCACCACTAGCCATTTACTTAGTCTTTTATGGACTTTTGCTCAAGGATGTTAAGCCTATAGCAAGGAGACACAAGCTCTGATACCAATTATTAGACCTTTTAGTGGTGAATGAAATCAAGAGGGGTAAATTAATTTCTCAAAATTTTGGTAAATTAAAACTTGTCATAATGTACCCCGAAGTGGATCCTTGTAGATCTATGGGTGCGTACAACTTAAACTACTTTTTTGACTTGGAAATGTTTTAATGATTGAGACTTTTTTTCGTGATGTGATGAGAATAAGAATGCACAAATTCTTAATTTATGGTATAGTGAAAGGGACTATAAGATGAATCACTCATCTTATTGGTCTTCGATGGCCATCACAAAATGGCTAATGCTTAGAGTCACCACTGATCATTTTGGGCTAGCCATGATCGGATACCTATTGAAACGTATGTTTTAAGTTACGAAACTTGAAACATTGATCTCATGGTCTACTTAATACCAAGATTCATCATTTAGGTTCGAGAGTTAGTTATGCATGATGAGGTATGAACCTCTTTATGACGCCCGAAATCGATACTTTACTAGCTATGTCTTATCTCGATTTTAGTTTTTTTGATCTTATCATAATTTTGATATAATTTTTTTAATGTATGAATGTTATAGAAATACAAATCCAGGTTTGATGAAAAGATTTAATCTTTATATACACCCCGGAAAGATGGGAAATATAGAGATTTTTGACAAAAATGACCTCTGAATTTTACTTTAAAAATGGAATATTCCACTTTGGGCACTGGAGAGATACCTACATGGAACAATACCTTTAATTTTATTTGAAATGATTTAAAACATGAATACAAATAATCATCACAAAGAAATCATGTTAGCAAGGCAATAAATGAAATAACATAACATCGATCATTCAATACAATGATAAAGAAAATGGGTGGACTATTGGAATTTATCTTGCAATTGGCATCGATTATCTAAAAATAACTAAATTGATAATTTTTTAGATGCATCTGGGTTTCCTGATTAAATAAGGTTTGTTTAACATAATGAAAGTCAGAGATGGAGAAGAAAATTAATTGTTGTTGAAAGATAAGGTTGGAGTGTCCCTTCATAAAGGTAGGATTGGAGTATCACCATGGATGACAAATAATTTTGACAAAAGAGGATTTTTTTATCTTGACAATTTTGAAAAGTGGGGTTAGAGTATCCCCTCGAAAGATTGAGGTTGGAGTATCCCTAAAAGTGACACGTCGAACACTCTTTAAAAAAGTTGAATTGGAAAAATCAAGCTGATAAAATCTTGTGATTTAGAAGATGGGTGAACATTTTGATGACTTTTAGTGAAAAGAGTTATTGTGAATAAGGATGAAAAAGATGTAAAATATGTTTATGCCTTGCTACGAGCCTTTGGGAGGTCAAAGCATGTTCTCGAGTCTGATCGAGATGATACAGAGACATTCAAATGTCTCGAGGTAAATTTGAGAAAATAACTTAATTTTGACCATAATCAAAAATAGGGGGACAAAGCAAAGCAGGGGGTATTTTTTATTTTTTTATGTTTACGGGACCAAACTTAAGTCATTGACATTCGAACATCTATGACTGAAGGGAAAGAGTGCCATGCACATCGCAAACTCATTTGCACAGCTCTGAAGTAATTTAGGATGATGAAATAGCTCGTTGATCATACCACTCAAGGTATAGACTCAAAAAAAGGCATAAACATTTAGGGAATAATTGTAAGACCATTTTTGTTTCAAAATCAGGAGATTTGAGTTTGTTAAACCAAGATTCCAGATCTGGAAACTTTATTTTCCCTAAGATATTTTACTAGATTTAAGAAAATGCTAAGTTCATGCTAATCCTCATTGGTTAAGGTTAACATGCTTGGCTTGGGGGGTTTTGAAAATTAATTTTTGACAACCATCAAACATGTATTTTGACAAGGGGAAGACAACAAACATACAAAGGGATGGCACATATCATGAATGGGGATGCTAACTTTACCGATCAAAGAAAGTGTTATACATTTTGATAAAAAAATGTTATCGATGCTAAAAATGGTAATGGTTTATGCAAGTTAATGTATAAATGTACTTGAAATGTGTTAGGCTAAGGATTAATACATGGATTAATCATAACAAGATGCATGGATATGGCATAAAATGCATGAGCAAGAGCTATCAAAATAATAAGGATGAAATGAGGTATTTTGCACATCAAATAGGCATTAAGGCATCCAAATCTTAAACTACCACAACTAAAAGCCATAATAGTGCATGATAATCCTAAAAGGGTGATGGAAACATAGAAAGCTCACTAAACTAATGAAGATGCTAAAAAATAGAAATTGAAAGTGATAAAGTGAGAATTATATCGACAAAACTTCACTTTTCAGCTAAACAGTTAGAGCAGTAGAGATGGCTTGAATTTTCCCCTCTTCCTTGTTGTTAATAAGCAAGAAAAAGAGAGAAACAATGAGGTTTTGGTTTTGGTATGAATAAGGGTGATTTTCAAAATGCGTAGTGGTTGAAAATAAGTGTTTTAGGGCTATTTTTGGGTGCTCAATAAGGAGCTACGGGAATTTTTTTTATGTGTGAATATGTTTTAGAATTAAAAATGAGTTGGAATCTAACCTTTTTTAGCTCAGATAGAAGTGGTCTATTTATACTAGCCTTTCAGAGCCAATTTGGAGGTGTTTTTGGTCATTTCTCAAGAGGGACAAAGTGGTGTCAGCTTGGTGGCTATAGGGTGGCTGTATAGAGCAACTTGTTGCTAATGTGATGGACATAAGGTGGCTGGTTTAAATACTAAAATGATTTTCCAGCAAATAGGGTGGTTGATTATGATCTTAGCCAACAAACTAGGGAGTAGGGTGATTATGTGATATTTGACCTTTTTTATTTAATTTAGACTTAAGAAAATGTTTTGATTAATTCAAAAGTCCAAGTTTGTAATTTAACATGGGTTTTGATATTTTTTTATATAAATAAACGAGTTAAAATTGAGTTTTTGATTAATGGTAAATGAGCCAAAAATGCTTGGATTATGCGAAATTAGCTCGATTACAAAAAAAAATTATCCCAAACAAAATAAGGTGTCTACAGCTGCCCTTCTTTGACCATTGTTGAGAATCAAGACTAGGGCAAGGACAAATAGACATTATTTTATCTGAGGTGGACTGACGCTCCCTAAAACACTAGGTTGTTAGGTTTTCTTAAGTTTGACCCCCTTAAGTAAGTACAGAGTAACATGGACTTTTTATGTGGGTGCCGCCAGCTTATGCAAACTTTGACTCGAGTACTGCTAGCTTGTGCAGGCTTTGACTTAAACCTGGTGCCACTAGCTTGTGTGGGCTTTGACTTGGGTGCTGCTAGCTTGTGTAGGCTTTGACTTAAACTTGGTGCCATTAGCTTGTTTAGGCTTTGACTCAAACTTGGGTGCCACAGCTTGTGTGGGCTTCGACTTTGACCTTGGTGCCACCAGCTTGTGTGGGCTTTGAAAAGGGTACCACTAACATGTAGGCTTTAAAGAGGTGCCACTGACTTATAGGCTTTTAAGAGGTGCCACTAACTTGTGGGCTTAAAAAAGTGCCACTAACATGTGGGCTTTAAAGGGGTACCACTGACTTATAGGCTTAAAGGGGTGCCACTGACTTATGGGCTTGAAGGGGCGCCACTGACTTATGCGCTTTTAAAAAGGTGCCACTGACTTTTGGGCTTTAAGGGGTGCCACTGAATTTTAGGCTTTAAAAGGGTGCCACTAATTTATGGGCTTTGAGGGGTGGCACTGACTTGTAGGCTTAGAAGAGTGCCACTGACTTGTGGGCTTTAAAGGTTGGCGACAAAGTTTTTGATAAAACTTTCAATATAAGCTTTTCTTAACAGAAGTTCACGATAGAATTTCTTGTTGAAAAAGGTTTTGGCACTAATTCTTAACAAAGCTTCTGATGTATGTTCATGACAAAAGTTTTCTGATGATAGACAATAATTTCTTGACAATAGCACTTTGATAGTAGCTTCTTGATAAAAAAAGGTTTTGACAAGAGGTGATAAGAAGAAAAGGACCTTACCTGAAAGGCACTTGGTTTGCAAAGCTTAAAGTTTTTACCAGGAATTCTTTGGAGGTTTAGTAAACTTGGCTTGAAGTTATATTGTAAAAATGATGATGTAAGATGGTAATGTGAATGCATGATATGAAATGCTATCATGATTGCATGATGTGAAGTCTAATACGGAAGATAGCTGTAGTTCTCTTTTTATCATTCAGACCCTTAAAGGGATGGCAATTCGTCTTTATTGCAACTATAGATGAAAATTTTCCTAATCCTGCTAGGGGATTGTAGGTTGCCCTAGCTCCATCAGGGATATGACCAAAAATTTAGTCTTAAGAACTTGGACTATTGCATTTCTCGATTCGAGAGGCTCAATAATTTTCTTGACAGATAGAAGGCATTGTCAATAATTTAGAGACTGTTTACTTGATTAGGTTAATGTCTTTGGTTTCAATAGGATTTTGATAGAACATATGGGTTAATTTATGGTTAGCTTAAAATGGTTTTTCTTGAGATGTGGCTTGTGAGAGCAAGAAATGGTTTGGTGTACAGTCATGCTAAGTTGGTGCTTAGATATGAAAAGTGCATGATCTTGATGATCAGGGCATGGGTAGAGTTCCTTATGCTTTTCTTTCCCTTTCGATGTAATATCAAGATGTCCTGATGCATATTTCAGTTGATTATCAAACATTATCAGTTAAATGGCAAGTGCAATGCGAATTGTATAAGGGTTAAAAGAAACAAGGCAATATTTATTCATGATAACAAAGAGACATAACTTAATATACTATTTGACAAGCAATTGATAGGGTAGTGAGAAAGACAATCTTTTGGGAGAAAGATGCCTCTGATAATCATGACATTGATGTTCTTTATGTGCTTTTCAGAATCTTTCTCAAACAATGAATGTGTCTAGCATGAGTTGATCTTCAAAAGATTTCTAGGATTGCTTTGCATTGTCTTATGGGTGTTCTCGATTCATGCCCTATCAAAATTAATCCTCGCAAGTTGCCCTTATAAGTTTTCAACTGTCATTGGGTTGGTTACCTAGATGGCCTTTTCGAATTTTTATTTAGACCCTTTTTTGTTTTGTTTTATTTATTTTTTTGTTTTCTTCTTTTTTTCTTTTTTGTTTTTTTTTGAAAAATGCTTTTTTAGGTTTTCGCCTTCTACGTATAATATTTCTTGATGGAATCTGAGTTGACTGGGTTGGGCAAGACATTACCATCCATTTTTGACAAGATTAAGGCCCCTTCAGAGAAAGCTTGCTTCACGACATACAGTTCTTCCCAATTAAGGGCCCACTTCCCTGTACATCTTTGTGAATTGGAAGGATTTTCTTCAATACCAATTTGCCCGGGTGAAATTATCATGGGTGCATCTTTTTATCATGGGCTCGAATCATGCATCTTTGATACATTTAACCATGGCAAATGGCTTTCATGTGTTTTTCCTCGATGAGATTGAGCTGGTCATATTTATGCTTAACCCATTCAGCTTCTTCAAGTTTGGGTTCCATCAAGACTCTGAGAGAAGGGATCTTGACTTTGATAGGCAATACAGCTCCCATCCCATGGATAAAAGAAAATGGGGTAGCACCTATGAAGTGCAAAGAATAGTTTTTATGCCAGTTTTTGTAAGTCTCGACCATTTTCTTAACTATTCTTTTGACGTTTTTGTTAGCTGCCTTGACTGCCCCATTCATCTTTGGGCGATAAGGGATAGAATTATGATGCTGGATGTTAAACTGTGAGCAGACTGCTTCCGTCATTTTATTATTTAAGTTGCTGGTGTTGTCTGTGATGATTTGGCTTGGGAGGCCATATCCACAGATGATGTCTCGTTTAACAAGCCTACAAACAATCGATCTAGTGACATTAGCATATGAGGTAGCCTCTACCTATTTAGTGAAATAGTTGATCGCTACTAAGATAAAATGATGCCTATTAGAAGCTTTAGGGTTGATTGGCTCAACCACGTCCATGCCTCAAATGGAGAAAAGCCATGGGGCTGTCATAATGTGAAGTGGCATCGGAGGGACATCATCTTGTCAGCATAGATTGGACACTTATGGCATTTTTGGGCATAAGTGATGCAGTCTCTTTCAAGGGTTAACCAACAATAACCCATTCTCATGATTTACTTAGCCATCCGATGTCCATTAGCATGCATGCCAAAAATCCCTTTATGAACTTCTTTTAGAATCTTTTTGGCTTCAGGAGTATCAATACATCTGAGCAATACTTCATTGTGGCTCTTTTTGTATAAGATTTTTCCATCCAGAACAAATCCTATAGCCAGCCTTCTGATAGCTCTCTTATTATTCTTGGTTGCCTGTTTGGGATATTGCTGATCCCTGATGTAACAGAGGATGTCATAGTACCATGGTAGGCTATCCTTCTCTTTTTTGATGCTATGATAATGAACTAGAGTTGTATAGATGCTTATCTATATGGGAGCAACATTCGACTCCTGGTTGACTTTAAACATGGATGATAATATAGCTAAAGTATTAGCTATTTGGTTTTCTTCTCGAGGTAAGTGTCAGAAACTAATATCATCAAATTCTCTCTTAAGTTCTGTTATCAGCTTCCCATACTGCATCAGCTTGCATCATGAGTTTGCCACTCTTCTTTCAATTGGTAGATGACTAGGGCCGAATCACTGAACACCTTTAATATCTTGATATTCTTCTGGATGGCTACTTGAAGCCCCATGACACAAGCTTCATATTCTGCAATATTATTCGTGCTGTCAAAATTTAGTCTTATTGTGAACGGATAATGACTCCCATTGGGTGACATCAATATTGCGCCAATTCCATATCCTAAAACGTTTGATGCTCCATCAAAATACATTTTCTAGTATTGATCTTGGTTAGAGGTATCTTCATTCTTAAAAATGCACATTAGATTTTCATCTAGGAAGTCAAAATTTAAGGGTTCATAGTCATCTACTGCTCAACTTGCCAAAAAGTCAGCTATCGCACTACCCTTGATGGCTTTTTGACTAACATAGGCAATGTCGTATTCAGAAAGTAGGACTTGCCATCTAGCTAGCCTTTTTGACAGTGCAAGGGCTTCGCATAAATACTTGATAGGATCGAGCCTTATTATCAACCACATGGTGTGATATAACATGTATTGCCTAAATCTCTTGGCTGTCCACACTAAAGCATAGCATCACTTCTTGACTGCAGAGTAATTGCACTCGTATTCTGCAAACTTTTTGCTTAAGTAGTAGATTGCTTGTTCCTTCTTTCCTAACTCGTTATGCTACCCTAATACAACCCATAGACTTGTCAAAGACTGCTAAGTAAAGGATTAGAGGTCGACTGGGCATCGATGACACCAACACTGGTGGACTTAATAGATAATGCTTAACTTTATCAAAGGCTACTTGACATGCCTGATTCAACTCTTCTGGATGTTATTAGCAAAGGAGCCAAAAGATAGGGTCGCATTTGTCAGTGAGCTGGGATATGAATCTAGCAATGTAGTTCAATCTCCCTAAAATGCTTCTCACTTCCTTTTGGGTTTAAAGTGATGGCATATCTTGAATGGCTTTGACTTTGTTTAGGTCAACTTTGATCCTTTTTTCACTGACTATAAAGCCTAAAAGCTTACCTGAAGTGGCTCTAAAGGTAAACTTGGCAGGATTCAATTTGACTTGAAATTTTTATAGCTGTTCAAAAAGTTTCTGAAGGTCTGTGACATGCTCATCTCCTTTCATTAACTTGGCGATCAGGTCATCAATTTAGACCTTGATTTCTTTGTGCATCATGTCATGGAATAAGGCTACCATGGCATGGTAATATGTTGCCTCGACATTTTTAACTCTAAACGGCAGGACAATATAGCAAAATGTCCCCCACATAGTTACAAAAGTTGTTTTCTCCATGTTTTCAGGTGCCATCTTGATCTGGTTGTAGCCTAAGAATCCATCCATGAAAGAGAACAGAGAATTCTTGGCTGTGTTGTCTATCAAAGTGTTGATATGGGGTAGTGAAAAGTTATCCTTGGAACTAGCTTAATTTAGATCCCGATAATCAACACGCATCCTTACCTTACCATCTTTCTTTGGGACTAGGACTATATAGGCAACCCATTTTGGATATTTGTCTACTCCAATAAACCCTGCATCAAACTGCTTTTTGACTTCCTCTTTAATTTTTATGAGCATTTCCGGCTTCATCCTCCTTAACTTTTGCTGGATTGGTTTGCATCCAGGCTTGATGGGAAGCTTATGGATCACTATATTAGTGTCTAGTCCTAGCATGTCGTGGTATGACCAAGCGAATACATCTCGATATTCCTAGAATAGGTTTATCAGCTTAGTCATAGTTGTCAAGTTTATTGGGGTTTCGATTTTAACCTCCTTTTGATCCTTCTGAGTACCCAGATTTATTACTTCTGTTAGGTCTTTATAAGGCATGATCTGCTTTTTCTCTTGCTCAACTAATCATAAGAGGTCTAGTGGTACGGAGCTTTCTTCGAAATCTTCTTTAGGATCAACTTCACTAGTGCAAATTGACTGTTCAAAATCGATCTTTAAAGACCCATCAGACACATACATGTCACTGTCATCAGGACACTTGAAAGGGTAAAGAAATAAACATTGCCAAAGACACACACAACTAAGGGATTTGGATAAAAATAAGGACAAAAGAGTAACAAAAATAAAAAGTTTGAAAAATGATACCAAATATGAAATGATATATGCAAAAGTCATTTCATTGATAATGTTTGACAAAAAATAACCTTTACATAGACACTGATCTGCCTTTTGGTGAAGGCAAGTAGGTTTTCATTTCTTGATGTTACATAAAAGGGATAGGAAAATTGCATAAGGCTTTCATCATGACCCTATCATCAAAATTAGGTCTTAATGGAAGGACATGAATTTTATAGCTTGATATCTTGGAGATGAGGTTGTTAAGTGCCCTATTTAGGATGATCAAGACATCTTTAGCTTTTACTCTTCTGATTGGCTTGGATCAATTCAACCTCCCAAACAAAGTATCTCATGGATAAATGAAAACATTGTCAGCTTTGACTCCCTTTCTCGACCTAATGATCATGTCATCTCATGGTTGTAGATCCTCTTTTCTTGTTGCTTTCATGAGTACGCATAGGCCTTAAATCTTAAGCCTCTTTTGTTGGCTTGAGTGGTGACTTGTAGGGCTCGAGCCATCCCTTGTAGATTTTTGACAAGCCTTTTTTCAGGATAAAAACCTTTACCAATAGTTATTTTTAAACCCAAGTGTGTACTCTTCGACAGATGAGGTTTAACTGTTGGTAATCCTTCTCCCACAAATGTTTCATTAATGAACTCAAGGATTTGAAGGACAAATCTAGTGCGCTTCATTAGGTTTTACATAAATATCCTCAATGAAAGCAATGGCGATCATTTTTTTTTCAACCCTGATGGTGATTACTTTGTCATTTATCATAGATTTAAGCTTTTCATGGAGAGAGGATGGGATGGCTCTGGTAGAGTATATCCATGGCCTTCCTAATAGGCAGTTGTAAGAAGAATTAATTCCATAACTTGAAAGTCATTTTATATGTACATGGGCTTATCTAAAGCTGGATTATGATATTTCTAATTACTCCATGACATGTTCCATCGAAAGCTCAGACTATAGTGTGGTTACTCTTAATGTTGGACTGATCGACAAGGAGTTTATTTAATAAAGTCATAGGCATAACATTAAGGGCTGACCTATTGTCTATGAGTATTTTGGGTAAAATGCATCCCTTGCAATGGGTAGTGATGTGCAGAGCTTTATAATTGCCCCTACCTTTGGATGGGATCTTATCATCAGTGAAGGAGATATAATTATCAGTCATGATATTGTTCACTAGCTGATCCAACTTGTCCATGGGGACGTTCGAGGGCACATATGCTTCGCTTAGTTCCTTTAGTAATGCATTTCGGTAAGCCTCTAAATTAAGAAGGAAAGACAGCACAGAAATCTCAGCCGGTTGTTTGCTTAATTGATCCATAATGCAGTATTCACTGTGCTTGATAAACTTGAGAAACTCCGTGGCTTCTCTTTCACTCACTGCTTCCTTAACTTTTTTAGGCTTAAGATTCTTTGCTTAGGTCTGAGCGGCACTGGTGCTTGGAAATGCATCAACCTTCTATTTTTCATGAGCTAGGGGAGCATAACGCCTGCTGCTACAGGTTAGGTGACTAACTCCTAACAATTCCATTGCAACAGTTGAGGGAGTTAGTTCTTTGATCATCACGACTTAATTCTTGTATTTCCATGGGACAGCCTTGTTGCTCTTATTCCTTGTTGCTCTAATACATGAATGGTTTAGGTACTTCTACCACTAACTTTAGTGTAGGTGTCAAAAAACTGACCTCATAACTTGGCTTGCCATAGAGAATAAGAGGTCGATTTCTCCCATAAGGTGGCTTTGTGGTTTCATCTCCTATCATGTTAATAGACTCAGCAGCAGGTGTGAACTTATGATAAAATTCTATCTGGCCTTTAATCATCATTCTTTGAACCATGGACCTAAACTCTTTCCATGTTTGTAGGGTATAACCTTTTAACTGTTTGCAAGTTACAGAGGTTGTTGGGATTGTCTTCTAATTTCTCTGTTATATTAAGCAACCTAACCTGAATCAATGCTTGCCAGACCAAAAACATTGGCATCCTTACATCCTCTATGCTTGCCCTTACTTCATGTTTATTCTCAATGTCGATCATGTTTGCAGCTGGCTCAGTATGGTTTGCTAAAGGATTAGCAGCAACAATTGGTCCTTGGTTCATCCCAAACTACAAGACTTTTAAGTTAATTAAATTTTGCACATTTCATTTGAAAGATACGCAATTTTCAAAGTCATGCCCCTTAGTATGGTATTCATAGTGGGCATTAGGGTTATACCATTGCAGGTATGGTGGCTTTTTTTCTAGGACATAGATTTGGGCCACTAAATGATTTTAGAGCAAGGTCTGGTAGAGCTCCTTATAGGTCAAAGGGATGGGATCAAAATGTTGACTTTGTTGATTTGCCCTTCGATTGCCAAATGCATTATTGATTGATCGATCGGTGCTTTAGTGAACTTGCGAAGGGTAGCTTTGTGATAGGTTATATGGGATTGCAAAAGATGGGTGGTAGGTTATGGCATTAATCGACTGAGTGGGGATGGTGATAGGGCAAGAATACAACATGCTTGGGTAATAAAGGTTGGGTATTTGACATTGTTTTGGCTGAAATGAGCTAGCATAACTTATGGCATTAGCCTCTCATTCCTTCTTTTTACTAGTAATAGGCTTCTTTGCTTGATCCAGACATTTCCTCAACTGACATTCTACCACTTTTAATGGCTACATTAATCATTTCTCCAAAGAGGACAAGGTCAGTGAATTTCTTGGTGGCATTTCCTACGAGCTTCTCATAATAAGGAATGCGTAAGGTATGTATGAAAGTGACTATCATCTTTTTTTTTG
>JBBYHO010422536.1:0-25958 GCA_038382025.1 Adansonia gregorii
TAAGAATCTTTTTCAATTTAAACAGAAGTGCAAGGCTGTATATTAATTTAGCTTAAGTTTGTTTGTTATATCAAAACTAAATTCAAGGTTAACAGGTATCGATACCAAGGGTATCTGTATTGATATAGAGTTATGTCATAGCTAAAATCATGATTTCTAGCCAATAAGTATCAATACAAGAGTGCACTTACTAATACAACAAGCTTGGTATCGATGCAAGCTTGTCAATATCGATACACCATGCGTTGTACTAATAGTAAATTTAAAGTATCGATGCATTATGAGTTTTTTTGCTCACTATACTGATACAAAGCTCAATATGTCAACACACAAGGCTATTTTTGGCCTCATTCAAGACATTTTATTTTCCTTATACCATGACTTCAAAGCTCAAATTTGGTCACAACATTGGCCTTAAAATCATCCAATATCATACATAACATTGTACAAATCATGTGGATTACATATTTGGCCTTTAAGCATTAGATTAAAACATTTTAGAAAGGTCCATTAAGCTTACCATGAAGGCATTTCATGAGAAAATTTAATTTAATAAAGGATAAAGACTACTCATTTGATCAGCTAATACATGGTTTTCTTTAACTATAAGAATCAAGATTAACCAATTAAATATTGAAAGGTATCACACTACTACAATTATTCATCATATTGTACATGCCAAAAGTCCTATATGCCCTCTTTGCTAGGTAATCTTAATGGCTAAAATCACCCCCTATATAATCCAACTTTCTTATTCAACTAGGGAGATTTATAACAGCCACAAAAAAAACCTTAAGTGCTTCTAATAATTTTGTCACCATAGCTTATTTTCCACCCTTCCAAAAACCCTTCTAAGACCTCACATTTCCCTCATCTCTAACCTAAAAAACTATCTTTTATAGCCACCATAACCAAAACTCTTTATTTTCATTCCTTTCTTGCTAATCCATAGCAAAGAAAAGGAAGAAAGTGAGCTAAAAGTTGTTGGATTATTGTCTAAGGGTATAGGTCAGAGTTTAAACATCAATTGGGGAATACTTTCAGTCTTTGTTTTGTTCATTTTTTGGTTTTCTTCACCATCATCATCTCAGTGGACCTTCATGTTTCATGACCTTATTAAGGCTTCCATGCATTATTGTGGCTTTGTTTATGGTAGCCTTAGGATTTTAATGACTTTCTTGGTGCTTCAATGTTGTTTTGATGAACTAGAATGCCATATTTCTTGTTGACTTTAAAATAGCCCATGGTCATGCATTCTTGCCATGTTTTTCTTCATCTTAACATGCTTATTTCATGTGTGAAAGCTCAGTAGCATATTTTGATCTTGACCATACCTTAGGATTCATTTTCACTATGATTTCCTTGTTGAAGTGCATGGATAGTTTGTTGTTTTCAATGGTTGTTAATGTTTGATATCTTCACTTAGTTTAGTTCATCATATGTTTGTTGAAATGCCTCTATGATGCTTGTTAAAATTTGTCTTCAAAGAAAATCCCAAGTTAAGTCTATACTAACCTCAATCAATAGGGATTAGCATGGATTTAATATTTTCAATATATTAGTTCTCCAATCTTAGGATATAGCAAACATAAATATTTGGAATCATGGCCTCATTAGGCCAAATAAATTATGTTTTAATCCAAAATCAAAAAATGCTTTCAAGTATTTAGTTTAAGCCTTGTTTCAAGCCTATCATGACTATTGGCATGGATAGCAGACAGTTTGGTGGCCTACTCTATGGGATTTTGATTGGTCCATTACTTCACTACCATAGACCTCAGTGATTGGACATTCAAATGTCTGACACCTTAACACGTGACTGTAAAATCCTTAACCTAAAAAAACCTCTATTTTGTACTAGTAACACAATGACCCCTATTTTAAAATTTATTTTTGGAACCCAAATGATTTTTTTGCAATTTTTTAGCCTTTTTACTTGAAAGGGCCTTAAATTACCTTTACATCAATGCCTCGTTTGCCCTTGGCTCATCTTGGATGTGGAAGTTATGACTTTTCAAACCTTTACTGTTTGAAACCCCCAAAATTAGTGATTCATAATGGGTGATTCTAACTTGTAAAATGATTTTTTTGGATTTTTTTAATATTTTTCCTGAAAAATTCATAAACTTCCCTTTCCAAATAAGTGTTGCTTGTAATTTAATAATTTTTCAAATTTCACAGCCCCTTTTCTTTGCATTTGATGTTAGCACTGGTTAAAAATTAGTTTCAAAAATTAATTCTATATAGGAAGCGATTTTTTAAGATTTTTGGAATATTTTATATTAATCCTTCTAAGTTACCTTTCTAATAGTACCTTGTTTGCCACTAGAAACCATCAGATCAAAACAAAATAAATTCAGGAAAGTGTACAATGTAATGTTATCCCCTGTTTTGGCTAAACTTGAGAAAATTTACTGGATTTTCCAAAACCATCTCTTCTAATCATTCGAATAACTCAAAATATATTCAATGGTTTCCTTTATGGTGTCATGAGTCATGACATAGGTTTCTTTAGGCTCCATCAAGACCTAAAAATATTTTCAAAATTAATTTCCTTTTCCTACTTCAAAAAATTAAGTTTCCATTATAAAATCTTGTTTCTTTAAATTTATCAAAAATTTTAAATTCAAAAACCACTTCAAATCATTTTTTTCAAAAGGATATTCCAATCCTATTTTCTCTGAGGAAACCACTCCAAATCACTTTTTTCGAAAAGATATTCCAATCCTATTTTCTCTGAAGGGACACTCTAATCCCACCTTTTCAAGGGAATACTCCAAGCCCTTTTTTGAAGGAATGCTCGAACCTTATTTTTTTGAGGGGATTCTCCAACCCCATTTTCTTTGAAGGGATACTCTAACACCACTTTTCAAAAATACATAAAAATCTACATTTTCGCTTCTTTGGGCATTCTCACACCTTTTATCAACCTTTTTATGCCTAAGACAACCATGAATCTAAACATGTCTCAAAATTGTCAATTAAGTTATTCCTCAATAACTAAGTTCAATTATGAGATACATCCTGACTGTCCCTCTTTTTTATGTTTTCATGTATTCATCTTTAATGCAATTTTTAGTATATTTCTTTATGTCTTACTAACCTGTTTCTTTTTTTTATGATGATTTGCATTCATGCTTTAAAAAAATCAAATTTCATTAAACTCGAGGCAATGTTCTGCATCAGCATCCCTTTAATGCTTGATATAGAGTATCTTCTACTAAATCAATCTGGATTTCATTTTATCGAATCCTCTATGTTTCTCCTCCCTCTTAGGTTGCATAGAGAGATATTAATTGAACTTTTATCATGAAAACCTAAATTTGATCTTTAAAGTTTTGCATTTATAAGAAGGAGATTACATAAAAATAATGACCAAATGAAAAACTAAGAAAAATGAAGATTTCGATAATATATGGCTAGATACCAACTAGGGGTGTCGTAGGGTTTTCAATCCTTCCTCATGCATAATCAATTTTTAGAACCTTTTAAAAACAAACTCAGGTATACGCAGTCCATAAAATCAATGTTTCAAGTTTTATAACTTGGAATCATTGGTTTTAATAAGTATCTGATCATATCTAGCCCAAAATGATTATTGGCAACTTCAAGTCATGGTCATTTCATAATGGCCATCCAAGATTGGTTGGATGAGCAATTCATCTGACGATTCTCCCCTCGACTTTCATTCTATCATGCCTAATCCAAATCCCAATTAAGGGATGATCCAAAGGCAAGCCCTTATCTTTGCCATCTCTCTTTCATTTTTTAAGCCGTAATGTGTCACACAAGAAGCATATCGTGACAATAATATGTATAGTTAACATATTTTATAATTGAAAAATGGGTGGAGCTCAAGCTTTGAATGTTGAAGCCAAAACTCAAACTGGGCCTGTTTTTTCTTTTATTCGAGCCCATTTTTTAGCTTAATAATTTTGTACAAACTCACTCAAAAATTAGGTAGGCCTTCATGTTTTGGTAGGTATCTCACACCACGAACACCTTTAGACTGGCCTAATCATAACCTGTAATAGCCCAAATTTAATACTGAAAGTAAGAATGAGCAAACTATAACCAAATAATTTTTATAGAAAAATATGCCAATTCTGGTGAGGTAGATTTGAGTCCTAAAATTTTTCAGCTATTTTAGAGTTCTAGCCAATCGAGTTTGACACTTAAATTATTTGGATAGAGGTCATTTCAAGATCTAGTTTAGAATAAGATGAAATCAAATTTAAACAAATTACTTCATCAAGTGAAATTAAATTAGAATTTTATTAACATATAAAAATATAAACAATAAATAATATTTAAAAATAAATATAAAAATTATAATATTCAATTTTTAATTTAAAACTGAATATCTATCTGATTCAATTTCGAATTTGAACATAATCATGTTATTTTTCAAATTACAGTATCTGTGTTACTTAAACTGGTATTGTTATATGCTTAAAGTCTTTATTTCATTCCATTTACATATTTGAAATGTATTATTATATGTTATGTGCAAATCATTATAATTTAAACATATCACAAAATAAGACATAAAATATTATATATTTAAATTAAAACAATATATTTACCCTAAAATAACATATATAAAGATAAGAGATAATCGATTATATAATTTGATATAAATTTCATTGTATGATATTAAGAAAATGTAACATACCAATCATTATAAAGAGATACACAAATCATTAGTGACAATCTTTTTTAATTACTTTATTCTAAATTATATGAAAATAGATTATTCTTTTAAAATAAACATAATATTTTTTTAAATAATATGTAAAATGATAAAAGATTTTATAAGATTACCATAATTATATCCATAATAATTAAAATATATAAATTATTTTTAAATCTTATTATAAGATTATCATAATTGATGTTGATGAATAATTCTAACCAGTCCTCCCTTCAAACATTTCTTCGAGCCCCAAGACTTATCTTCATAGGTTTGCATAAGTGCTAATACCTAGGGATCAAATTGGAAGATCCAAAACTGTATAAGGTTTAAAAAGGGCAAATTTCTTAAAAGAGCAATCCCTTTTATGGGAAAATCAATCCCTTACCTTCCAATGGTCAAAAAACGTCAAATTATTCAAAATTAAAAAAATCAACTCTAAGGGATCAATCCCTACCTTTGTAGCATCTAACGAAATATTTTTTGCTTGAAGAATCGATCCGTGCCATGCAAAGATTGATCCTTGTTTCATAAGGGATTGATCCTTGTTCTAAAAGGATTGATCCTTACCCCTTGGAAATTGAAAATGAGAGAGGGATCTTCCTAAGGTTGATCCCTTGTATGAACTGAGCATTTTAGACCTCATTTTTGTGGAATTCCAATGACCTTCCATACCTCAAATCATCTGAATTGATCCCATAACACATCCTACGTATAAATACATTTCAAAGTTCATAAAATTAACCTGGTTGAAAAAAAGTCGAGATGGAAGCAAAAAAAAAAAGGTCAAAGTTTCAACTTTGTTTCATACACATGATATTCATTTAAATTTTTCATTAAAGTTTTCACAAATTGAACTCCGCTTTTTAACTACTGTTACTTTAAATTTTTAATCAAATTCTTTACATATAAAATTTTCAATTAAACCTTGGTACAAAAAAATTACTTTGAGCTAACTTTCACTTATGGAAATTTTAATTAAATTCCCAAGTATGGAATTTTCAATTAATTTTTTCACCAAGGAAATTTTAAACTAAAAATTTACAAGTAAATATAGAATTTCTAATTTTGAAAATCAGTTATAGAACTTCCAACTAAGATTTTTTTTTCACATGTGGGATTTTGCAAATGGATTTTTTCCAAATAAAGTAAATCAAAGTTGAATTGTCTACAATGTTTTAAAGTTAAGGTTGAATTTTTTAACAAATTTCCAACCTTAATTTTTTTACTTTTCAAATATGTTGGCAACCATTGAAACAAATTTTAACTTTTTAACTTGTGAGATATTTATAAACACAACGCTTTTTTATTAATTTTCTACCAATTAAAATTCAAACTTTGACTTTTCAAACTTTTTTCAACCAATTAGAATTTAAGTTGAATTTTCAAGCCCATTACTAACTGTTAGATCAATCGTTGAAAATTTTTAAACACTTTGGACACCATTGGATTTTAATCTTGGACTTCTCAAAGTGTAAAAAATTTTAATTATTTATTTTTTAGACCAAAGAATTGATGCGATTTTCCTTACAAAAGATGAGACCAAAAATAAAAATAATAAAAAAAAAAAGTTAAACCAAGGGTTGTTTATAGCCTTTGGCTATATTCCTCTTTCTATAAATAGGATGAAGAAACTCCCATTGTCATCTTTTGGCATTAGAAAAATTAAGATAAAAAAAAAGAGAAAATAAGAAAGAAAAACAGAGAAAACAAGTAAAAGAAAATAAATTCTTTCAAATTTTTGCAAGATAGTTTTGTACTTTGTTTTTTATTCCATTCTGCATCATCTCATTTCTTGTTAATTTCCTTCTGTTTATTCATTTTCAAGCATTTTTTTCATTTATAAGCTTAATTATCCTAAGCTTTTACTTAGTTGATATTTGAGCCCACAGCATAAAAACTAATGTTATGGTCAAACTTTTAAAAAAAAATTATTAATGATTATGCTAATTCTTTTAATTTATGCTCATTTTAATTTTTATTTTATTTTTTTGTTTATTTTTATGCAACTATAAAAGTTCATAATCCTTAGTTAGTTACTTAGATGATTTGCTTCAGCTAAAGGTTTTTAAGCCTTTCTTAAAGGCCAAGCATGAGCAAAAGTCCTTTCTTTGTATTCATGTTGATTATTCAAATTGTTACATGAAAAACTTGATGATCTTAAGTCATTAACTTAGATGATTAGCTTGAGCTTAAAGGTTTTCCAACCTTTCTAATGGCTAAGTAAAAGCAAAAAAAAAAAAATCCATTATTTTAAGTTCTTGTCAATTTATTTAATTTACACAAAATTAAAAGCTTGATGATGCTAAGTTTAAGCTTAGGTGATAGCTTGACCTAAAGATTTTCAAATCTTTTGGTAGGCTAAGCAAGAGCCGAAATGTTGCCTTCAATGTCATTTAAATTGTGTTCATTTTCTTTATTCATTACTATTCTTGTTATTTAGTTCACTTTATTTACTTTACTTTTGTAATTTAACTTCATGTTATTTATTTTACTTCTATTCTTGAGATTTTGTTTTCATGTTATTTACCTTATGTTCATTATTTCATTTTATTTAGTTTATATCCTTTATTTACATTCTGTAGACACCTAATTTTGTCTAAGCCTCCATATAAGCATTTCAAGACATTATGAAGGCCATTTGCCTATGCCTAGATCCAATATCTATGATCCCAGGTCAAGGTAAAATGATTAAGGAACCAAAATTGAGCAAAACATGCCAAATTCATCAAATATATTGATATATAACCCTAGAGTAAAGACAAATTGGCTCCAATGTTCCAAATTTTCAAATTTTAAAGTATGTATCGATACATTATATCAATGTATCGATACTAGGCCTTGCCAATGCTATCGATGCTAGGGTAAAGATACATTATATCAATGTATCGATACATTATATCTTGATTTTTGGTCTCTAAGGTATCGATGCATTGCCTAATGCATTGCCAGGCCAATGTACTAGTATATTGAACAAATGCTTTAATACTTTGGCACTAATTTAGAAAATTCATGGCATTTTACTTCAAACTTACCATTAACATTTTTAATGAGTTTTTCCATAATTATTACTCTAAAAATCATCTAATTTAAGGCCAAACCATGTAGGATTATGTTTAACTAAAGTGTAGTCCATTTATCAATTTAATTTATTTATTTAGGCTTTATCTTATTTAAATGTAGTTTGGTCAATTTTTCTTGTAAATTCAAAAGGCCCAATATACAAGAGATGATAGGTTTAGATGATAATTTCATGTGAAAATCAAGTTTAGGCTTGGCATTTTGCCCATCAAAAATGGCATTTTTGAAATTAGTTATTTTATTAGCTAATAGGAAGCCTTCTTGGCCCTCATTTCACGGAAGCTTAGCTAATTGGAGTTTGAAAGCACATTGCCAAGGACAAGGGGACCATTGTGAATCATCAATAACCAACAAAATACTTCTAGAAGGGGGTATGTTGGCCAGCTAAAGGAGTGGGTATTTATCTTCTTTGATTTTTTTCACCACTTTCACTCTTACCTCCCACATATTCTCTAAATCCTGGCAAAAAAAAATTTCCCAACAAAGAAGAAAAGGCAAAAAGCATGGAAAATCAAGGAAAAAGCTAGGGAAAAAAGGTAGCAAGAAAGATTAAAGCTTTTAAGTATATTAGACTGGCAATTTTAAACACAACACACTTTAACCGTGTATAGGTTTTATATAATCATGTTTCATGTCATAATCATGTCAACACGTTTATGACCTAAATATCATGTCATAGGTGTGTTAAACACACATAACTCACTTAAGACACGATTAAGTAATTGTGCCATAAACACGTAAACGTGTCAACAACTATCCTTTAACACATTTGAACATAATAATTTAACACATCATAAATGTATAAATATGTCGACACATCTCCATCAATGTGTTTTAAAAACAAGATTATTTAATGTTCATAAATGTATAGACATTTAAATTAACATGTTTAATACATTTATATAATTTATGTTATATAAATTATGATACATTAACAATTCGTGTTGTATAGATTTTGCTAGATAAATGTATTCATGTTGTAAAAGATTAGACTTTCACTTTTATCTCGATAACTTAGGAGATATTCATGTCACAATCGTGTTGCTCGGGTTATTTGTGTTCTTCATGTCATTCGCGTTATTTGTCATAATTATATTGTGTTGCACATAATACATATAAGAACCATGTTATGTTCATGCTTTGAGATGAGCACATTTATTCAATTATGTTGTGTTCATGTTTATAATCACGTCATGTCAAAAATAAGATACAACACGGAATACAACAAGATAACACAAATTGCTAGGTCTAAGGTATACACTCTTACCTTTCTTCTTATTATTTCTCTCTTTTACTACATGTTCATTTCATCTAAATGAGTCTTTTATGTGGCCATGTTCCTTTAGGTCTCATGCATTTTTATTTGATTCTATTATGATTGTTCTTGTGATTGATGCATTTTTGGTGCATTTTAATGATCAAAACCCTTTTTCTTTTGCCTTAAATATTCATCGAGTCCCTATTTGTTATTGGTTTGATGTTTGCTTCATGTTCCTGCCACATTTAGGCTATATTTATGCTTATCTTACACATCATGAATTATCCATACCACTTCCTATGCTTTATGTTTGGTAAAATGCCTTTGTATGGGCTATATCGTGCCTTGATGGATTTAATGATATCTTCATATGTTTATGTCCATGAAATGTTTGATAAAATATGCTTATTTCAATGTGCAAAATCTAATTTTCAAAATAACCCCCCAAAATAAGCTATGGTTGGTCCAAAACAATGGATTACTCATCATTTAATACTTGGATTCATGGATGAAAAAGGCCATAAATATTTTATTTTTAAAGCCCCTTCAAATTGATTCTTAAACCCTTGATTTAATACCTTGATTATGAGCTTGATGTAGTTGTTTGATGAATGGCAAGGCTAATAAGTAGTTCAGTGCCCCCTAACTCATGGACTTAGAATAGACTGATTTACCTTTTGTCATGGACCCCTAAGATTAGACATTTTTATGTCTAGAATACAATTCGAGCTTAGGTAACTCAAAAATCATAAATCTTATGTTATAGCTATTAGTAGTAGCAGTAGGTTGAATTAAACAATTGTTTTTGAAGCCTCAAATGATTTTCTATAATTTTTCTCTCAAAGATCATCGAATTAGTTTTCCAATGAGCTTTACTTTGCCTTGATTGGAGTCCAAATGAGGGAGTTACAATTTTTTTGGCTAGGCAATGTTTGGAACCCCGAAGTCTAGCAATTAGTGCCCATTATAAACCTTTTTTGATGAACAATAGGATTTTTCTTGAATTTTTGAATATTTTTCCCTAAAAATAAATCAAATTAACTTTCCTGTGATATATCGTTTGTGACTTTTCAATTTTGAACGAATCTGGAGTAATTTTCCAAAGTTTGCTACACCAATTTCTTTGTTTCTATAGGCAGTGCTGCATCTAGTAAGCCTTTGAAAAATATTTTCACCTAGGAAGTGATTTTCTAGGAATTTCTCACTAATTTAGGGGAACCTCATTAGGTTACTTTTCCAAAGTATATCATTTGCCATGTTTAGGGTCTAAATGAGTCTAAAATAATTTCAAGAAACCTACTAGTGCAAAGTTGTCCCATGTTTCTAATACTTAGTAAAATTCATACAAGAATCACACTAGGCTTGTTTGAGGGTTCCATCATTTTCAATAAAATTAATTCGAGTTTTTTCTACAAATTCCTTAATCATAAACCAAAATTCACTATTTTACTCAAAAATATTAAAAATACATCATTTTTCAATGATTGCAAAATTTTCATCAATTAGGCTTTCCAACTTGGTTTTTCAAAAAAACTCCTAAGATTTGCAACCTCTCAAATTTTCTCAGATTCTTCAACCTACTCTCAATTTTCATGCGTTATCGATGACAATCAAGAGATACATTCCTAACCAACCTTCTCTTTTCTATGTTTTTATTTTATTTTATGCAATATTTATCATGATTTTTATGTGTTACTAATCAATCTTCCCTTGATGATTTCAAAATATATATTTTCCAAAAATCATCAAGGCAATGTTTTGTGCTAGGGCTCTTGGGTGTTTAATCTGAAATACTTTTTTTTTTAAATTAAACTCGCAGAACATTTCTAATGAAAACTTTATGTTTTTCCACATTCACAAGCAGCAACTGTGGAATCCAAATTTGTGCAAAAACCTAGGTGTCTTTTTTTTTTAAAATTTCATTGAAACAAAAAGGGGCTATACTAAAACACATGTTAAAATCGAGATAGCCAAAACGAAGATAATCTATGGCTAGATGGTACTGATTTAAGGCATCATAAGGGTGCTAATCCTTCTTTACGCGTAACTGACTCCCGAACCCAATTGTCAACTTAGGTTTGCACACATACCTTAAAGTTGATCCTTTGAGTTTTGTAACTCAAAAGGAAGCGATTTTAATAATTTTTTGATCATACCTGGCCCAAATGATCGATGGTGACTCCAAGTTTCTGGCCACATAAGAATAGTCAAAAGAGTGATTCATTCAATGACACCTTGATCTCAGTATGAGAAGGACTTTTCTCACTTTCCATGCCATAAATTTTTAAGTAGGACGAATTTGTTAGAATGGAGAAAATTATAACAACTTGAAGACTTCACTAAGGACAACAAAACACAGTCAAACCTATAACTAGCCATATCATATATAGTTCCTGGTTATTTTAGTTTTTAGTCTTTATGTAACCATAATCCCTTTCCTAATTTTGAACATTACTTTTCATTATCTTTTATCTTACTAACTTTTTTGCTTACTTTTTTGTCCTTTGTTAGGGGCTTTCTATTTGAATTTTTTTGGTTTTCGAATGGTAAAAAGAAGTAAAACAAAAAGGTTTGTTGTTTCCCTTAGCCAACTTTGTGGAGAAAGAATAAAACTCAATATTAAATAGAAGTAAGCTATTTTGCACTCATGATGATCCTTCAAATGGGCTAGCAGTACATTCCAGGGTGTAAATTGCCTATGCTTTCATAATTGACCCTTCGTATGGGTAGAGGCAAATGCATCCACCCGAATCAAACTCTTTTCGCCTAGCTTGTAGTGGCTGTCCTTATTGAATAGAGGAACAATTTGGGAACCAATTAAAGTTGAATCACCTTATATAGTGAACCATAGGCTAACTCAAGTAAATCATGCCAAAATGCTGTTAAAATTATTCAACGAATAAGAACACATAGGGAGACATCTTTTATATTTTACCCCCATGTACCATTTTTACATAGGCGACGACCAAAGACCATTGTCGCTGGCGTTTTTATTTTATGCCCAAAATCGCACCATGCACCTTAACTTGCTAAGGGCATGCTATTATGCCATCCGTTGGATGGCTAACACCCATTGATCTTTGGGTGATGACAAATGAACATTTTCACCTATTTTTCCTTCTTGCCCAAAGTAGCATCACAAGCCTTAGCTAATTTTATGTAAAGCACAGCATTATGGCTTGCTATCATCAATCACTAGTTGACAATGAACAAACATCATCACCTGAGTCATTAATTTTATCCTAAAAATACTTGTTATCTTTTTAATTCAGATGAAATTAACCTGGGCACGATGTCATGCTATCCAACCAACAACCAACGGCTTAACTTCCACCAATCACTAGGTGATGATGAATGATTTCACTGTCGTCTAAGTTGTTATTTTTTTCCCAATAGACATTGCATTATTTTAACAAGGATGAATTTAACTTATATATGCCATTATGCTATTCACTTTAACTTAGGCAATTCGGGCAATCGACATTGTATATGACCTTTTGCATTCATCCCAAGGCATTATAGCACCGATTATTGGGGCAATCATTGTGATTTATTTCTTTTGTCATTATTTTCTTTGTTCTTGCCAACATATTTCCTATTTTAGTAACTCTTTGCTTTTCATGTGTTTGTGCTGCATGCATAATTTTATTCCATACATCTAAAAACAACTAGTTAAAGGACAGTGTTCATTAAAAGGCATCTTATCATGGAAAGATCACTATCTTTATTCACTAAGGCTTTCAAGGTAGTCAAGGAAAACTCAAAAAAAAAGATCAACGAAAATACAAAGATAGTCTTCGCCCATGATATCTATCAGAGGTTCCAAAATAGCTTACATTAGATTGTCTATAAAATAACCTCTAGGATTTGAGAGATATATGGAATCAATAGGCTATTATCGACATGTTAACCTTGAATTTAGTTTTGATATAACCAACAAACTTAAGTTAAATTAATAATCAACCTTGTATTTATGTTTAAATTGAAAAGAATCTTTACTAAAGTTGTAATCATTGAGATGTGTTTAAGTCAAAAAAATGATTTTACAAATAAGTTTTAAAGATTAGTATCGATACAAAGAACATGTGTATCGATCTATGCATAAAACCCTCAAATGTATCAATACAATGAACATGGGTATCGATACATGTTGCCTAGTATCAATACTGGCTCCTTGAGTATCAATACAGGGCTTGGCAGTGGCCAAAGTTTGCATGAAACCCTCAAATGTATCGATACATGTTGATCAGTATCGATACAGAGCTTGGCAGTATCCTATGTTTGGCTAAAACCCTTATTTGTATTGATACAAAGGTATCTGTATTGATATAGGTTGCTTAGTATCGATACTGAGATCCCAGTATTGATAACAAGTTGTAATGGTCACTTTTTTGAACTAAGTATCGATACTATTGGTATTGTATCGATACTATAGCGCAGGATTAAACGAAAATCAGCATTTATAAAGAGTACAACGGCTCTCCAACCACTAAGTTAAATGCCCAACGTCTATGAATCAATTTGCAGCTATAAACAGAGGTTCCAAATAGCTGAAGCGATAGAGATATAGACTTTATTGAATCATTGAACTACAAAAGCTCAAAATTATCAAAATCACTATTCTCTACTTGTATCGACGCATACTCTTTCAAGTTCATTTTGTATCTCATACTTCTTGTACTTAAATTCCAACAAACACCCACCTACTAGAGGTTCAACTAGTTTACAAAATTCTTCTTTCATTTGACAAAAAAGGTTTCAGTGAAAGTGAATGAAAATACTTGAGAGTTTGGGGTATAATTCTCAAGGCATTTGAAAGGTTCTATTTAAGCCTTAAAAGATAGTTGTGTAAGGTTATACCTTGTCCTTAAAGGTAACAATTTCCTTAGTGAATTGTGAAAATTACCTTAGTAAGAAAGTACCAAGAGGAAAAAACGTAGGTGCCAAATTAAAAGACCGAACCTCTGTACATCCTTTGTTGATTTTCTCTTCTCTTTTTTATTTAATTTTTAAATTTACAAAGTTTTTATAAAACTAATTCACCCCCTCTTGGTTCAATCTCTCTATTAAAGCTAACAGACAGAGAGCTCTTCAAGAAGAAATATGACAACATAGCTATATTAATCCAAGTCTAAGTTTATCACAAACTCTTATGGACCACTACATAGTTTTGGACTGTCGTGTATCAGTGTTTTATTTTTGATCAAGAAGATTTGGTCCTAGCCATTGAGGAGTACACCGCATTGCTCAATATTGAGAAGGTAGAGTCTGACAAATTCACCCCCTCTTGGTTCAATCTCTCTATTAAGCTAACAGACAGAAAGCTCTTCAAGAAGAAATATGACAACATAGCTATATTAACCCAAATCTAAGTTTATCACAAACTCTTATGGACCACTACATAGTTTTGGAATGTTGTGTATCAGTGTTTTACTTTTAATCAAGAAGATTTGGTCCTATCCATTAAGGAGTACACCATATTGCTCAATATTGAGAAGGTAGAGTCTAACAAATTCTACTCGAAGGTATTGAAATTGCATCCCTTAAAGAAAAAACTAGCCAATCTCATCAGGGTCAATAAAAAATGGGTTGGTAAACACACAAAAATACAAGGAAAGAATGAGAGAATTGGGTTGGTAAACACATGAAAAGATAGGGAAAAAGTGAGAGCCTCTGGTGGGATAGTCTGAGGTTAGTAATGAGAAATCAATTTAATTAAGAGAAAATCCAAGACATCTTAGCTTTGGCAGTCAACGGGTTAGTTATTTTTTCAAAAACCTTAAGAAAAAGTGAAAGCATCTAGTGGGACAGTCTGAAGTCAGTAATGAGAAATCACTTTAATCAAGAAAAATCCAAGACATCTTAGCTTTGGCAGTCAATGGGTTAGTTATTTTTTCAAAAACCTTAGGACATGTTGAAGCAACCTAATTGATCTCTTTGCTAAATTGGGTTGTCACATCAATCTTGCTCCAATGATCATAATAAAAATCATTTGATCACTAAACTTCTGTAAAAGAAAAGGAAAGGGATTGTTCATCAAGTGTTCTTTAGTCCTCTACCTTTAGCTCATCAATCACTGATGGGTAAAATAAAATTAAATATAATCTGCCCTTTTACGACCAATTTTATACCCATCGCCAAGTTTTTGAAAAAGAATAATCTCAAGACATTACCAAGGAATAATGGATTGTGAAACTATAGAATTTGCATAGTAACTAGGTGACTTTGGAAAGTCATTTGGATTATCCTGTGTGCATTCGCGTGCAAGTGTGAAACTTATAATCGGGTGCCATTTATAGGAGTATGGGAAGTATTAGCTATGTCCTATTATTAGCTTTAAGACAATTCGGTTCTTGGTAGTTTGTCTTGATCACCCAAGACCTTAATCCATGGGATTTTAAGTATATGGGAATAGATTACATGAGAAAAGTCTAAGAGGCATCTAATGCTTGAAGACAAACTTATTACATTAAGCTATGTCGAGAAGAGAACCAAATGACCTTAAGTTATAAGGAATGAAAGATCTACCAGTTTAATAACACCTTTTTATTATCAGATGATAGGTCAGCTCAGGTACCGATTGGTAAGATTTCATCCAGGATCAAACTTTTGAACTGAGATTATGCACAAGAAATAGGCACTCTCTTTAATGAGATTACTTAGTTACATGATAAGAATAGTCAACTAAAGGTAGAATAGATGGTCTAGGACAAAAGGATGATTGAAAAAAGTTACCAAAAAAAAAAGATCTCCAAGACCTATAAAAGGAGCACAAGACACTTATATTGGGAAAGAAATACGAAGGGATATGCAAGTTCCTATTGAATGGAAAGCTAAAATTGCATTCCTCAATAAAAGGTTGAATCCTAGAAAGCCAAAGCTAAAACCAACAAGGAAAGGTTTGCTAGAACCAATGCCAAATGCAGTCAATCAAAAGAAGAATAAGCGCTTTGAGGCTTAAATGTAGATTTTGTATTCAAATAGGTTCGAGAAAAAGCTCTTGATGGCAAGGGTCTAGAACTAGGAACAGTTACTTCAAAGTCACTAGGACCACATCGACATACTATTAATGTCATTAAAACAAAAAGAATAAGAGTAGCATAACATATGGCTTATGTTCGACCAAGTTTGCCTCGATCACCAAAAACACCTTAAGCAACTTTTCGTTCAAATTTTTGTAATGCACGCCAGTGTAGACAAGATGGTCGAGCAAGCAAAGTCATTAAGACAAGACATCATACCATTTAGGAATCATGGATAGGAGCTATTGTATTTCCTTGAGCATTTGATTAGGTAATGTAATCATGTCTAACGTTATCAAATTTGATGTTTTGTAATGTTACCAAAAGATCTTTGTACTTAGTGAAAGATGCTCACACCAAAGCTATTGCCTAAATCCAATTACCTCTAATGCATATCCATGCTAATTCAATCATGAGGTCTATTCGTTTATTGATTTTTTATTATTCAATGCGTGTATATACATATTCATTCATTATACAAGTTTCGTTACATATCAAAATACAAATCTCTATTTATCAGAGTAGGAACACTTTAATCATCATAAGGCCTGAGCCATCAAAATAAATAACTTGTTTGAGCTTTTCACATTAAAAATGTGAGATAGCTGGATTAAAGAGTTATCATCGATCTTTTTAGGCTAGGTGTGATTGAACACCTATTAAAACCATTCACTTAAGAGTAATAAAACTCAAAAGGATCGATTTTACAATCTACGTAATCCAAAGATCTAAAAAAATAGGGCTTAAGAGTTAGTTACGACACAGATAAGGAATAGATCCCTCTCATTACACTAAAGATTGGTACCAACCAGTCACATTATCCAAATTTGCTTTTCCTCAATTTTTGATACTCAAATGTTCAACACTATATCCTTGTTTGAATATGTCTTGCCTTTAGATCGTAGATGACATCCATAAACTGGTTAGCATTTCATTGATGGTTTCATCCTGCTCCATTTTAAATAATGTGCAATCAAGTGTGATAATAATCTTGGAACCCTTAACTTGGTTTATTCCTTCATATTTATTGCTAACTTGTCCCACACTTGCTTGATATTGTCACAAAGTGAAACTCTATTGTACCTACTTAGACCAAGAGCATAGTATAGTGTGAATGGCCTTGGCATTTCTTTGTGCCATCTTAGTGCCTTGCTCATCCCACTCATCTTCTTCTTTTGGTACAATGACATCTTCAATTCTTTTCTTCAGGATGAATGGTCCATTCATGATTACTTTCCTTACTTTATCGACTCTAGCTTGAACAACGAGTCTCATCCCTGTTTTCTAGTAAGAGTAGTTATCTCCATTGAAGAAAGGAGGTCTCCTGATGGAGTGACCTTCAAGTCTCATAGGATTGAAGTTTGACTCAGATGCCATAAAACATCATCTTGGTTCCATAGCCGATGTGATCTTCTTGAAGCTTTAAGCACCTTGTTTGCACTCTCCATCTTTGAGCTATTGAGGGATTTTTCTTGTAAGGTTTTTAAACTAACAATAAAGACCAAAGCTCTAATACGACTTGCTAGCTCAAAATAAAGAATAAACCAAGAGGAGATGGATTGGTTCTTTAAAAACTTTAACTCAAAATGATCTTAAATTTTGAAATTGAAAGCAAACATACATAAAAATAAGTTTGAGAAAAAAAAATAAACATATGATGTATAGAGATCTGATCCTTGAACTTAAAGCCTGCGTCCTCACTTCCTAACACTTTTTTGCCAAGGTTATTTCCACAATCTACTAGTGAAAATGTTACCTTTGAGGCTAAGGTATAACCCTACAACTTATCTTTTAAGGCCAAGATAAAATCATTTAAATTCTGATAAAAATTCTACCCAAATTCTTAAGTAATTTCACTTAATCTCACAGAAATCCCTTATGAAAAAAGTGTTTGCAAACAAATTAAATCCTCTCATAGGTGGGTGTTTGCTAGAATTCAAGCCCAGTAAAGAAGAGATATTAGTGCAAGTGATAAAAACAAGGGATTACAAGAAAGATAAAAAAAAAAAAAAGAGAAATTGAAGATGTGAAGCTTGCTTTTGGAATTCTTGATCAATCTTTGGTATCTCTTGTTGCTTGAAGTGTTGTGAACTTCTATTTATAACTTGAGAGTAAATTATAGACGACAAGCATTAATTTGAAGGTGGTGACCCGTTATGAACTTTACAAATGCTTCTTTACATTCAGACCCGTAACGAATGTATCGATATATAAGTGTGGGTATCATTACAATCTTCAAAAAAATTTTGCTCGTTGGACACCAAATGTATCAATACAAATTTTCCTTAAGTATTAATATAGTCTAAATTATTTGATACAAATGAGGGTTTCAAAACTGCTTACCTATTACCAAGCATTATATCGATAAATATATGCCTTGTATCGATACATTTGTAAAAGATGCCTTGTTAAAGATTTTTTCTTGGGTTGAAAATCATTTTAACTTATCTCAAAAGTATTTTAAGTGTGAGTATACATTTTGGAACATTATTTTTGAGAAATCAAGAGGATAAATTCAATTTAGTATTTTCTAGAATATTTGCAAAAAAAAATCACAAAAAATATACTAAGTTTGAAAATATTTAAATATAGGCTAATCAAACTTAAGTTATTGTTGTATTAAACTCAGATCAATTCAAAACTAATAAAATTAATATAAGTAGAGCAGGTGATTTATTAAATGATGACATTTTTTTTCACGTATCATGATAAGATTGGCTAACTACCACATCAAGGTTCATATGTAATAGTAACAATGTTGGGGAGTTGGTGTATATCAAAATGAACTAAAATTTTAAGCACCATCATTACATATTTTTTAAATATAACTATCACATTACACAATATATTACAGTTCAGGGTTAAATATGATATTCTTTAATTAATAAGGATGTCTTTGTCAAAATTATAGATATATAATATATATGAGAGAAAAAGAAAAAAATCTACTGAGACTAATGTAAAATTTAATTAATTTTTACTTCATAATTTTTTATAAGATAATATTTTAATATACCAATTGTAAGATTTAACAATGCAATTATACTCATCATACACGCCAACTTTCGAATTAATCTAATATCTATATCATATCAATCGAGAATCTACTTTTTACAATTTATATTTAACAATTCAAAGTTTTTTTTTAAAAATAGTTCTACATTTTTAATCTACTCAAAACTCGATGATTAAATTTATGAAAATACATAAACTAATTAAATTTTACACTAATTTTAAGTGTATCCTATGATCATCGTGATTTAGTAAGTAGTAACCCACAATGTCATAATTGGAAGGTCATTGGACAAATACAAGTATGGAATATGTAAGAGCGGTGAAATGCCATTTCTTCTACCTTTTTCTTTTGGGGTTATAGACAAGTAGATATAACTAAAACAAAGGCCAAAGATAGAATAATAGAATATTGGTACTCTCTTCCATTCCATAAACTTCCAAGTTCTTTGTAAGACTAATATCAATCAGTAGGCACGAAGCCAGCATACTGAATCAACGGTTAATGAAGCAGGGATGTAGATATGAGCTAAAGAATCAATAATCAGCTATAACTGAGCCAAGCCAATGGCAATGGCCATCACTGTCTCTTCAAATACACATGCATAATCTACTACCCAAATAATGTAATAGCAAGGGAAAATTTTAATCTCAAAAAAATTCTCCTCGTCTCTTATATCTTGACAGATAGAAGAAACACGGCAGAAGTCAGGGCAGTCCAGGGTCTAGGTTAGCGTTTCACTATAAAATGCTGCGAAATACTCTACTCAAGAAACCATCATCTGAGAGGAAGAGGCTCCATATCCATCACGATGCACCTTTTGCCATCTCCAGGCAGTCCGTAAACTCTCCTGGAGATCAGTATGTTGCGCTGTCCAGTTCAGCTCATGCCTGATCTTAGTTGGATCACTAAATACTTCAGCATAATCTCCAGGTCGTCGGGGAAGATAGTCAATTTTTATGTCCACCCCAGTGGCTTTCTTACAGGCCTCTACAAACTCCTTCACTGATCTACCTCTTCCAGTGCCAACATTGTAGATTCCTGCTTTACGGGGCTTTGCCTTTTGAAGAGCCTTAACATGAGCATCAACCAGGTCGGTAACATCGATATAATCTCGTATGCAAGTGCCATCATGTGTTTTGTAGTCTGTTCCCTTGACCTGCAGGAAACCCCAAAAAACCAGAGCAATCAGAATTTAATATTATAATAAAAAAGCACTGAATGTTACTAAGATGAAGCTTAAATGTTTAATGGAAATTTTGGGTGATGTACAAACCAAATTACCAAACAACGTAAAAGCTATATCTTCCCGTTGTGCACTGAAACCATTTTGAACATAGAAGGCAATACCGCTAACATGTGGAATCACAGGTGCGATGAAATTATAATGGTTAAAACTTACAAGTATAAAACAAACGAGAAAGACAGCACATATGATATTCGATTGAAAAGTACGGTTGAGATTTAAAAAATTCACGATTTATTTTATCTATACATTACATGAACTTTTTCACCTGAAAAAACAAATAAAAAACAAAAACCATTGTTGAACATGTTAAAAGACAGATAATTCTTCACTCAGTCCATGTCTTTCAAATCATTCATGAGTTCAAAAATGTTAGCCTAAAGAATCAAAAGAGACGCTTGCAAAGGTAATGTCAGCATAAAAAATATATATTATATACTCAAAGCATCCATTTCTGCAAAATCATTATCCACAACGAACATGTTAAGATGAAATGTAGACACTATAGAGGTTCATCAAAATATCCCTGGCAGCTGTCGAACCTCAGGATTATTAATATTTAGATTTGAACTTCTCTATTTGTTATTCACACAGAGATATAATCAATTTTATTGAGCTCAAATTAGGCCATCGCTTTAGTAGCCTTCACTGCACTTCTACATGGGCAGGAAGAGAATGACATTTTCAAAATTATCCAATTATATATGAGCATAGATTGCTTCACCCTTCAAAAAAGGCTGCTGCCGCTACTCTCCATATTTAAAAACTAATAGCAGAACTTTCAGTAAGATCTGCACCATTTTTGGTGTTCAGAATCTTCCTAACGTCTCTCAAACTGCATAAAACTTGAAACACAACTAGTTGTTTTTCAAGTTATATACTCTATATAAGTTGCAGTATATAATTTTTCGAGTTATATACCGTACATAAGATGCAGTATATAACTATTTGATCACTTCTTGAACCTAAAGTTTAGCTAGAAAACAAAGCAATCACAAACTATATTATCTGAACTTGGGTGTAAGTGTCGGATATGTGTATGTATCTGACATAGGTATTTACATTTCTTTCTATGTTTTTCCATGTATTTGAGGGTCCTTGTATGCATCAGACACGAGTACTTCAAGAAAAATTAAGAGTCAGAGCAACAGAAATCATTGAAGATGAGCAAAGTAAAATGGTAAAAGGAATAGCAAACCTTTAGACCAGGAATGATACCACGAGCTGCATCAAAACAAGCACCTGAAATTCGTCCATGCTCACGCAATTCAGGTCTGGGAGCCTCACCTAATCTGCCCTCGGGATCGGACCCAATCACATTGAAGTATCTGAAAGATATTCACCAAAAGTATATGATTTCATAACTACCAAAAAATTGTTGGACTATCGGTAATTATGGTCATAACCCTACACATTGAACATGATACAAATTCTCTGGTGTCTACAAATTTCAGCAATCCTGAATTTGTAATTATAATCATCTGAAATAAGCAACCTTCTAAGCTTCATTTTGCCTACAACCTTGAATGACAAATGCCCATGTTACAAATGCTTACATATGCAGCCTAAACCTTCCACTTCTGTATATTTGTCTTATATATGCAGCTGTTAGCTGGCAAAACAATCATGACATAATGAATTAACTCCCTCCAATTACAATAAAAGTTAAAGAATCTACAAGCCTACATAAATAATTGGTTTTGGTTGAAGATATGGAAGACTTGTGCGATATTGTTAAGTTCCTAAGATTATGCATGTTGAGGTAAAGGGGGGAAAAAAAAACATCAAGAAAATGTAATACACATTACCAAGATTCTCAAAAACTTCTAAAACTAGACTAAAATACAAACCTCAGGATCATAACTGCCATGTGTGAATTCTTAAAGAAATCCAGGATGATATCTTCTGCCATCTTCTTAGCTTTCCCATATGGATTGATAGGAACCTGACTTTGTTCCAAGCAAATGTCAGTTTCGTTGCATTATAAACGCACTTGCATCAAAAAGTTGATCCTTAATTTATTAGCCTCAAACAAAAATGTAGAAATAACTTAGCATAAAACCAAATTTGCAACTTGCCTGAGGGGTTTCTTCAGTGATTGGCATCTTTTCAGGCTCTCCATATGTGGCACATGTACTAGAATATATCAGAGTCCTAACACCATGAGCAGCCATTGACTCTAAGACCACCAAGGTGTTTGAAGTAATGTTGTGATAATACCTGCATATCAGGGCCAAACACACCATAGAGAACATCTTAGTTTAAATATTATGGAATGAGAAGTTTCAAATAATACTAAGTTATCAATCATGCAATAATATTTCTCAACCACAGATCCAGAAGCCAATCTTTTTTGATTCTGAATTCTGATGGATTTGATTCTCCCCAAGTTCTCAAAAGAAAAGTTCAACACAATTTGATGCTTTTCCCCCCGAACAACAGTGCCAAAACATATAGATTTCCAATGGAGGAGTTAACACAAATAGTAAGACAACATGTAAACAGTGATGTCAATGGCAGTGCCCGTAGTTTAGGGAGTAGCAGTAGCAAAGGTTGTGGCTGAAGAGCACAGTTGGTTCGAAGAAAGCACACAGAAAGGATACAACAGGAAGGAAACCCCCATTTCAAGGTCAATTTCTTTTTCATTTACTGTTAGGTAAAAGAAAGAAAGGGCACTAGAAAATTCTAAAGGCTTTATACAGTGGATGTTATCAAGCATGCCCAGGAGAAATCCATCTACACATCCACTTAAACAAAATGAATCCAAATTAAATTTCCTTCTGAAATCTAGTGACCTAGAATAGCTCTTCTCTAAACTGCTCTTTTGGTGATTGTGAAACGTTTAGTTCATTTCTACTGCTCTCATAAATTGTGGCAAAGGCAATTACAAAAACTTAAATACTTAGTGAAATTTAATTGACCTTAGAGAATGGAATATCTGCCATGTAAATTATAAACAAGGGTACAAACTTAGGTAGACACAAGGGGTGGCCCTCAGCAGCCCAAACGAAGCACATACTCCAATACTCATTTCAGAGCACTAGAGCACGTAGTTAAGCTCTTCAACAAAATCGGCTATTGTCAAAATTATCAATTTTCGTTTAGCAGAAAATAGCAAAATGTGCAACCTACTTCAGAGCTCATCTAACCCAATATTAACTCTTCCAATCATAAATCATAAAGGAGACTTACTTGAGAGGATCAAGTGTACTCTCCCCAACATAAGCAACAGCTGCAAAGTGCATTACAGCATCAAATGCATTTTCTGAAAATATTTTATTTACCTAGAAAAAAGAATCAAGGAAACAATAAACCACATCCAGGTTTCAACGCCTAAAATCGATCATTTGAAGAATTAAGCATACAATAAATTTCACTAGAAGGATACAGCTTTTGCATCCCCCAGATCAGCATAAATGAATTGAAGCCTTCCAGGTTCTGGAAATAATTCTTGTAGAACTTTGACAGCACCTATGTTTCCACGTGAAAGATTGTCCTGCAAAAGTGGTAACTTGTTCCTCAGAAACCCAGACTAATTCTGCACAAGCTGTGAAAGATTATAAAATGAGATAGTTACATTATCCTAAACTAAAAACATACCACAATAGTTACACGGTATGACTCCCTCAGAAGTCGTAAAGCAGCATGTGAACCAATATAGCCAGCACCACCAGTTACGAGAACATGAGTTACCCCTTCTTCATGTTGGGAGAACTGGAAATGACAGAAGTGAGCTGCTCGATTAAACTAAGCGTGCAGCACGCAAGGATGAAATCTTAAGAAAATGGCATAGGGTCCTGCTATAATTGCTGTTGGAACCCAGAAAATATATATATCGATAAACAAGAACTATATTCAGAAGTGAAAATAACAACAGCAATAGTAAAAAAAATAATAATAATAGCTATTTTTTCTTGAAATATCGAACTAATCAAATATCTGCATGAGCAACAAGCGGCAAAATCTTTTTATAGAATGAACTGATATTCTACAATAGTGTAGGGAGGGAGGTAGAAGAAATAGAGATAGAATAAAGTAGGGACCTGAGTTGGAGCAGTGAACGTAGGGGATTGCTTGAGCATGATAATGCATAAGGCTGTAAGGGTGGCAGCCATAAGGATTCTTCCTAAAAAATTGCTCTTCCTTTTAGGATCAGGATATTCCATGCCTGCATGCAAAACAGCAACAACAATCGTAAATCAAGTCCGCGACATGAACAAGAAACCGAAGAAACAGGATCTGAAATCAAAACCACAAAAGTAAATGAAGGATGAGAGAAAAAGGTATGCTACCGGCAAAGGGCATAGATCTAGTAGACCTTGGCTGGCTTCTTCCTCTTGCAAAATTTAGCATTTGGAAAAAGCTTCTTTTTATGTCTGCAGCAACCCCAATTTATGTCTCAATTTCACTGATCAACCAAACATCCCCTTCCTTTTCTGCCAAATAAAATAAAAAACGAAAAGGACTAGCACAATTCTGATTATTTAAGAGATCTATAAGCAGAAAACCAAAAAAAAATAATAATTAACAAAAAAAATCACCCCCATCCATCGAATTTTCACAAAACAAACCACAAATTGTTGAATTCCAAAAGCATTAAAAATTTTTGAAAAGATTATTGTATAATTACAAAACCAAATAGCAGCCAACAACAAAAAGAAAAAGAAAAAAGGGAAAGGAATAATCAAAGAGATGAAAATAAAACAAAAATAACAACTCATTTACATTCTTTGTCAGAGCATGCCCGCCCAAGCACTGGAATCAAAATAAATAAATGTTAATCCAAATATATATATATATATATACATACAGATAATATATGGATAAAAAAGTGTAGAAATTCAAAGAAAAAGAAAAACCAGCCTTAAATGGCAGAACCGCAAAGGAAGAAAAAAAAGGAATTTTTCCTGAAAATAGAAATAAAAGAAGATTAACAAAACGATCAAAGTTAGAAATGAGAATGGAAAGAGGGTTTAACTTCGCAATCATCAAGAAAACGATCTAATTACAAATAAATATATATATCACAGGCAAATATGCAATGCAAGAAAATTTTTATTAAAACAAACTTATTTAAAAAAAAACCTACGATGATTGAAGACGTGAGAGAGAGAAGCAGAGGAAAGACAAGGAAAGGAGACAGGCAGATAATGCCGGTCTTACGGGTACGTTTGAATATAAAAGAAGAAGAAGACGAGGAAAAAGAAGAAGACCTCCAAAAACAAATTAAAATTAAAATTTAATAAAAAATTATAAAGTAAATGTAGGCGGAGTTAGAGGTGGTAAAATAAATTCAAATTTAAAAATTTGCCTGAAAAAATTTAAATTTGAATTCGAACTGAATTAAATTTGATCAAAAAGTCAATGGTCTGAACCCAAAAAAACTCAAATCCGAATGGCTCTAACCCGAAATAGCTCGAGCCTGAAAAAATCTGAACCCGAAACGACACGAAACTGAAATGATCCGAACCCGAAAAAACCCGAACTCGAGCCCGACCAGAACCTGAATCCGAATTTAATACTAAAAATAAATATGAAAATTATAATTAAATAATTTTTTTATAAATAAAAAACTTTAATAATGAATTTTACTTTAATATTTTTTAATAATTTAATTAAATATTAAAAACATAATTTATATTTTA
>JBBYHO010422647.1:0-25956 GCA_038382025.1 Adansonia gregorii
CATTTCAAATTTTTGGCACGTTGGAGCATTGTATCGATACATTAGAACCATGTATCGATACATTCAAGTAAAATTGTAAATTTTCTCATATCCTTTCTCCTCGGATACCTCGGACTACGTCCTTTGATGCCACATCTTTGTATTTATCTTTGATATGATCCCTAGGCCTTCTTGACATTCTTAAAATACCTTTTCGTCGGGCGACGTCCCCTCTTACGTTGATGCTCTAGATTGCTAAAAATTAGCCCTGGACAAAATAAGGTGTCTACAGGCTGTAGCTAAAATTTAATTTTTGGACAAAATATATTTATACATAAGTGATTGTATCAATACATTCTGGGTTTTTTCCCCTAGATGTAATGATAAATATGCAATACATCAATACATTTAGGTAAAATTGCCTAGTTTATGGCATTTTTTAGCTCTTGCATTATTAGGTCAAAATTTTGATTTAGCTATGTATCTTGCACCAAAAATCATCCAAAATTTTGCCAAACCTTATCACTGGACTTAGGTTAGATTAATTGATTTTTTTTAGGCCCAAATAGCCATGATAAGGGATATTTTCATGAAATAATTAATTTGTTAGAGGTATTTTAGTACCTTTTCATAGCTCAAAAGCATAAAGTGGCCTTGTTGCATTATTTTTGTTGAACAAGCCAATGAATTTGAATAGTAGCTAAGCAAGGTACTTTTCCATGCATGAGACACATGTACCAAAACCTTAAAATACCTTTAGTTTTTGTAATTTTTATGTTCACTAGTCATATGACCATATAGGCAATTTTGGCTCAACTGAGAATAGGGATAAAAAATTTTACTTTCACACTCAAATAAAATAGAAACACTCTTATTCTTATAGCTTCCCTAAACCACTACTAAAAACCCTCCTAAAGCCCTCCATTTAACCCATCTTTACTATCAATACCCTTCTCTATTATTAATATATCCCTTAAATTCATTCTTGACCACCTTTTTTTTGCTAATCTATAATAAAGAAAAGGGAAAAAGAGAGCTTAAACTTAAATAGTATTCTACTTAAGGGCTAAAGCATGGATTAAAGCTTCTTGGTATAACTCTCATTTCTTTTCATGCCATTTTCTGTTATTATCATATTCATCACTTTAGTGAGCCTTAACATGAAAGCTATAAACTTATCTTAGGACTTAATGGCCTTATGGCTTTGGTTGTGGTAGACTAAGGATTTTTTATGCCATATTGACTCTTTTTACCATGTTTTACTACGCTCACATGCTTTATTTGGCTTAAAATCATGTTTAATGCTATCTTGAAAACTCTAGCAAACTTTTTCTTGTTTAAACATTTTCATATTCTTCTATGACATGATTCTTGATGTCATTCATGAAGTTAGCCTTTCCATGAATCTTGTTACTTTTTTTTTTGCATTTTTGTCACTATTTTCATGTTAAAATGCCATATTTCTTTGCTAAGAATGCCATCCATGTTCATTGTAATGTATGTCATATTTGGTTCATAAATTTTGTCAAGATGTTTACATGTTTGTTGAAAAAATCTAATTTTCCAAAAAACCCTAAGTTAATACTATGTTACATCTAATAAATGGAAATTAACATGGATTTAATGCTTTCGTTAATTGGTCCTCTAATCCTAGGAAAAAATCAAGCTTTCCATGTCTAGATTCATGGTAAAAATAAGGTGAAATATTTTGGGTTTTTTAAAACAATAGCTTCTTTACTTGTTCCAAAATGTTTGTGGCTTGATTGTGAGGCCTAGTACCCCTTGTTAATGAATTAGGTTCATAGGCTGCTCCATCATCCCATATTACTTTGAGATTGTGTGAATGAGCTTGTGAAGCTATTGCCACTGACCCTCTTTGTTATGAATATTTGATTATCCATAACCTAAGCCTAGTCCTAGAAAACTCCAAAACAAAAAACAAAACCACTTGTTTTCCTATAGCAATATTGCAGTCATGATTTGAAAAATCATTCTTCAACCTTAAATAATTGTTATTAAATTTTTTTCCCTAAAAAAGCATCAAATTAACTTTCCAACTATGTTTTGTCTGCCCTTGGATCATTACAGTGAGGAAGTTATAAATTTTTGAATCTCCACTATCCAAAACCCTTAGAATTAGGAAATTACATATTGTCTGGGCTATTCTGGCCTAATAGATGATTTTTATGAACTTTCAAAGTTTTCCTAAATTATTCATGATATTTCATTTCTAGAAAGGTATTGCTTGCGATTTAACAATTCCAAATGAGTATAGGATGATTTTTCAAAATTTATGACACAATTTCCCTTACGCATGCTATTAGTGCTGAATCAAACCTAACTTAAAAAATGATCAACCTAGAAAGCAATTTATAGGATTTTTGGGATATTTTAATGTTAATTCTTGTCAATTTCCTTTCATTTACCCCTTGAAGCCTTTGAATGAACCTAGAATAAATTCAGAATAGGCAATAGCGTGACACTATCCTTTTTTTTGGGTTCAAATATTAGATGAATTTTTCTTCGATTGCCTTCAAATGTATCCAATTAATTCCCTATGGTGTCAAGCATCACAAAATAGGTCCTATGAGGCTCAAATCAAGCCTAAAAAATATAAATAATTTGATCTTTTATTTGATTAAAAATACCTATTTTTATTAAAGAATATTTCTTTTCTCCAAAATTTTTTAAAATTTTTTCTTTTGGGATACTCCAAACCATTTTTCAAAGGGATACTCTAACCTTGCCTTTACCAACTTCATTCAAATTTCAAAAATCACTAAAATTCTTATTCGTGATGATAGTCCAACCCTACTTTTCAAACTTCATCAAAATCAAAAAATTTTTCTCTCTTAGATTTTCCAAAGTCTTTTAATCAAGACTTTCTTCTCCACACCTCAAGTGACAACCGAGTCCAAAAATGTCTTAAAATTGTTATCTTGATTATTCCTCAATAATAAAAAACAACAACGAGTTATATGCCAATTGTCCTTCATTTTCATGCTTTTATGTTTATTTTATGCAATATTATTATATTATTTTTGTCTTACTAACACGTTTCCCTTTGTGATGCTTATTTTGCATTCATGTTTCCAAATTGCTTTTGACAATTATAATGTAATGTTCCATGTCGGTATCATTTTAATGCTTATGTGGAATATCTAATTTTCAAAATTAAATATGGAGATAATTTTCGTCAAAAACCATATGTTCCTCATATCTTCGAATGCTCACAAGATTTAATTTTTTTTTCTCTAAACTCAAGTTTAGATTTCTATATAAAATTCATGCATAAAGGGGGAATTTATCAAAATAATGACAAAATCAAAATAAAAAAAATTAAAATCAATGGAAGATATGGCTAATAGGTATGATATTTGGCATTGTAAGGGCGCTAATCCTTCCCCACTCATAACCAACTCCCAAACCCAACTGACAGATCTCTAGAAGTTGTATATCTTGAAATCAAAGTTTTAATTTTCATAACTTACAATATCATTTCGAATAGGCATTCAATTGTGCCTAGCCCAAAGTGACTGAAGGCAACTCTAGGTTTCTATACACTTTATGGTGGCCATCCAAGACTAGTTAGACAAACAATTCATCTAATGGTCACTCCCCTCCTTATCATCTTAGCATACTTAATCCAAATCTTGATCAAGGGGTAACCCAAAGGCAAGGCAAATTTTTTTTAAGTCACATGCATAACCGTCCAAGCAATTTAGGCTATGGAAGGTATTTTTGCCCAATTAGCTTTTGTGCATGAAATAGTAAAACATCCTACTAATCAATTTGATGTGAAATTTGGGAAAAAAAGAAAAAAGTATTAAAGAAATCTATTTGTCTAATCTTCCCCTCTATATAGGGGAAAGCTACCTTTATACCATTTTTCTTGTTTTTTTTTTTTTATCTTTTATCAAGGTCTTAAAAGGCAAAACAAAGAAAACACTTGTTTTTTAAAAAAAAAAAATTAAAAAGTCTTGATTTTAAATGTTTTTGTTTTACTAAGGTAACTTTTTTATTTTTTTCTTAAAATTTATTTTATTTAATAGATATTCGACATCATTTAAATATATTTTGAGTTTAAGATTTCATCCTTTCTTGAAAGCTTTATGAACGTAATGTGTTTAGGTGAAAGCTATGATCAATTTTAGTGGTTTTACATCACCATTTAAGCTTGATTTTTCTAAAGACATATTTCAAAGCTTTACATGTTTTTATTTATTTTCATGCAAATTGATTATAGATCTTGATTGTTGGAGATTTCTTCTGATTATATTCTTATTTGTTTGTATTTTTATGTGATGCCATCAAATTTATGCTTTTATGTTTATCTTTCATTATCATTCCATATATATTGTTTGTAAATTATGCTTGATGTTGTTCTAGAATGATTTTGCCATGCCATACATGCTTTCATTAATGAAAATTGCTTTTTAAGTTTCTATGGTAAAGGCCAAATGCATGGGGGAATCATTTGCAATTTTTCTTTTTATTAGGCTGTAGACACCTTATTTTGTCTAGGCTAATTTTTAGCAATCTGGGGCATGAATGTGAGAGGTGTAATTTTTCTTTTTATTAGGTTGTAGACGCCTTATTTTGTCCAAGCTAATTTTTAGCAATCTGGGGCATAGACGTGAGAGTCAGTTGTCACTTAATGAAAAAATATTTTGAGGAGGTCAAGAAGGCGTATGGATCATATCAAAGGTAAATGTAAAGATGTGGCATCAAAAGATGTAATTCAAGGTGTTCGAGGATAAAAGATATGAGAAAATTCATAATTTTGCTTAAACGTATCGATACATTGTTCTAATGTATCGATACAATGCTCTAATGCGCCAAAAATTTGAAATGTCCCCATTTGTATTGATACAACATGCAAATGTATTGATACATGAGCTTCTGTATCGACACAAGAGCTTATGTATCGATACTAGGCCATGCCAAGACCAAAACATGCATTCTGTAAAGAAATGTATCATTACATATCAACATGTATCGATACAATGTTCATTATATCGATACACTTAAGGTTATCGAACCAAATGTATCGATACATTCTATAGTGTATCAATACATATAGGCTATTTTCCATGATCTGGGCATTTTTTGCCCCTCCACTATTGATCCAAAACTCAATTTTAACTTGTTTCTTTGCATCAGAAAAGATTAAAACCCATATTAGATTATGAATTTAGACTTTTAAATTAATCAAAACATTTTTTTGAAGTCTAAATTTGAATGTCACATGATCCCCCTACTCTTCACCAGTTTGTTGACCAAGATCACCATCAACCACCCTATTTGCTGGAAAATCATTTCAGCATTTAAACCAGCCACCCTATGTCCTTCACATTGGCAACAAGTTGCTCCCTACAGCCACTCTATAGCCACCAAACTGACATTACTTTGTCTTTCTTAAGAAATGACCAAAAACATCTCTAAATTGGCTCCAAAATTCTGGTATAAATAGATTACTTAGATCTCAACTGAGGGACTTTTGAATCCAACTTGTTTTAGCTTCCAAAAACACATTCCTACATCAAGAAAACCCAAAATCTCGTACGTCTTCACTCAACACCAAAAATAGCCCCAACAAACTCATTCCTAACCGTTACACATTCTAAAAATCACCCTTATCCATACCTGAACTAAAACCTCATTGTTTCACTCTTTTTCTTGCTTATTAACAACAAGGAAAAGAGATAAATTCAAGCCATCTCTGCTACTCCAAACATTCGGCCAAAATTAAAGTCTTATTATTACAACTTCCTATTTTATCACTTTCATTTTATGTTTTTCAACTCTTTCATCATTTTAGTGAGCTCTCCATGTTTCCACCACCCTCTTATGATTATCATGCATTATTGTGGCTTTTGGTTATGGTAGTTTAGGACTTGGATGCCTTAATGCCTCTTTGATATACAAAATGCTGTATTTCATCCTTATTAATTTGATAGCTCTTGCTCATGCATTTTATGCCATATCCATGCGTTCTGATATGATTAATCTATGCATGAATCATTAGCCTAACATATTTAGGCATATTTGTACATTAGCTTGCATCGTGTCATGAATCATTATCATTTTTTGCTTTCATAACATTTTCTTGTCGAAGTGTATAAACTTTCTTTGTCAAGACCATTGGTAAAGTTTGCATTTCCATTTATGTTTTATGCCATCCCCTTATATGTTCATTGTATTCTCCTTGTCTAAGTGCATGTCTGATGGCTATCAAAAACCTATTTTCAAAATCTCCCTAAGCCAAGCATGTTTACCTCAACCAATGAGGATTAGCATGAACTTAGCATTTTCCTTAAAGTTAATAAAATATCTTAGGGAAAATTAAGTTTTCCATATCTAGAATCTTGGTTAAACGAGCTTAAGTCTTTTGATTGTGAAATGAAAATGGCCGTACACTTGTTCCTGAAATGTTCGTGCCTTGTTTTTTAGTCAAAACCTTGAATGTTATGACCAACAGAATGTTTCATCATCCCAAAATACTCTAGGGCTATGCAAATGAGTTCGTGATGCTCATCCCATGGATGTTCGAATGTCGATGACTAGAGTTTGGACTTGTAAACATAAAAAAAATAAGAAATATCCCCTGCTTTGCTTTGCCCTTTGCTAGCAGCATAATTATTGCGAATTGAAAAATCACTTTATGATCTTAAACGATTTTTCATGAATTTTTTGATATTTTTCTCTCAAAGTGTGTCGAATTATCTTTAAAATGATGTCTTATTCATCCCCAGATCATTCTGGATGAAAAAGTTATGATTTTTCAAATCTAAATTGTCCAAAACCTTTGAAATCCTAACGTGCATTTTGGTTGGGCTGTTTAGGCCCACTAAATGATTTTTCCAAATTTATCAAACATTTTTCCTAAAAGATAAATGAAATTCCCTTTTTAAAAAGGTATCAATTGCAATTGTTTTGATACCCAATGAGTCTGAGGTGGTTTTTCAAATTTTGACACACATTGTCTCCCGTATGCTCTGCCAGCAATGTAATGGATCTGAATTTGAAAATTTATTCCCTTGGAAAGTGACTTTATGTGACATTGAGAACATTTTTAAATTGACCCTCATAGGGTTACCTTTCTTACAATATCTTATCCACCCTCTAAAGCCTTCCAACCAATTTAGAATAAATTCGGGAAGCGAGATAAGTTGATGTTGTCCCCTATTTTTGGTTATAGTCAAAATTAAGTTATTTTCCCAAATTCCATTTTGAGACATTTGAATGTCTCCACATCACCCTAACCGACCTCAAGAATAGGCTTTGACCTCCCATAGGCTCGTATCAAGGCACAAACACATTTTACATCTTTACCATCCTTATTCATAATAATTTCTTTTACCAAAAGTTGTCAAAACGCTTACACATTTCCTAAATCACAAAGTTTTGTCAACTTAGTTTTTCCAACTTAACTTCTTTAAAGAGTGGCAGATATGTCACTTTTAGGGATACTCTAATCCTAACCTTCTGAGGGGATACTTTAACCTCACTTTTTAAAATTGGCGAGATTGAAAAATTTTTCTTTATCAAAATGATTTGTTATCCACGGGGATACTCCAACCCCAACCTTCCGACGAGATACTCCAACCCTGCTTTTCAAAATTATCAAGATTTAAAAATCTTTCTTTCTTAAAATTATTTGTCATCCATGAGGATACTCCAACCCCACTTTTTCGAAGGGACACTTCAACCCTGTCATTCAACTATAATTAATTTTTTCCTTTTCCCTAGACTTTCATGAATGTGTCAAACAAATCTCGTTCAATAAAAAAACCTAGATGCATCTCAAAAATTGTTTATTCGGTTATTCCAAAATAATCAATGCCAATTGCGTGAAAAATTCCGATAGTCCATCCGTTTTCTTTATCATTGTATTAAATGATCCACGCTATGTTACCTCATTTGTTGTCTTACAAATATGACTTCTTTGTGATGATTATTTGCATTCATGTTTTCCAGTCATTTCAAATAAAATTGAAGGTAATATTCCACATAGGTATCTTTTCGATGCCTAAAGTGGAATATTCTATTTTTCAAAGTAAAATTCAGAGGTCATTTTTATTGAAAATCTCTATATTCCCTTTTTTTTGGGGCGTATATGAAATTAAATCATTTTCATCAAAACATGGATTTGTATTTCTATAAGATTCATACATTAGAAAAGGGTTATATCAAAATACTGATGAGGTAAGATCGAAATAATCAAAACCAAGATAAGATATAGCTAGTAAGGTACTGATTTCGAGTGTCATGATTGGGATCGTACCTCATCGTGCATAACCAACTCTCAAACCTGAATGACATATCTTTGTACTATGTAGACCATGGGATCGATGTTTTGAGTTTCGTAACTTAAAGCATAGGTTTCAATAGGCATCCGATCATGCCTAGCCTAAAATGATCAATGATGACTCCAAGCATTGGCTATTTCATGGTTGTCATTCGATACTAATAAAATGAGCGATTCATCTTATGGTCCCCCTCATTGTGACATAAGTTAAGAATATGTACTTTCTCATTCTCATCACGTCATGAAGGAAATGTTTCGATCAAGAAGACATTCCCAAGTCAGAAAAATATTTTAAGTCGTATGCACCCATAAATCCATGAGGATCCACTTCGGGGCACCTTGTGACATAGGCCACTTAAGACCATTTTACAACATTTTGAATTTCTAAAGGCTTTAAATTAAATTGTATAATTTTTAAGATCTTAACAAGGTAATTCCAAGCCTTAGCTAAATCATGCATAACAATTTTACAACCTTAAAGACTAATTTGCCAATTGTGCAAAATTTGTCGTATGTTAAACTTGTCTTGGTTGAATGTTCCTAGATTAATTTTAGGACAATTTTAGATGTTTTGGATGCATTTGGGTGCTTGTTTGGCAATTTTAGCTTATTTAGGGTTTTTTGCATTTTTTTTTTAACTTTAGAGGCCTATTTGCAAAATTACAAAAAAATTTTATCGCCACAATACTTTTGCTGAATGGTCTTAGAGACCTTAGGTAAAATTTCCTGTGCTTTTGATATGTTTAGATGTTTGTTTTGCATTTTAGACCATATAGGGACTAAATTATAAATTTGGAAAGTTTAGGTGCCATTTAGCGAAAACCTTTTATTTTAGGGCTATTTAGGTCACTTCTCATATAAATTACCCACTTATGGTATTTTGGACATTTTGGATGCATTTATAACATTATAGGCCATTAAGGGATTAAATTGTAAATTTAAAAAGTTTAAAGTCCTAGTTAGCAATTTTTGTTGTTTAGGTTGCCCACTTAAATTATGCTAGTCATTTCACTTTAAAAATTGAGTCTTTAGGAGTCATGGAATTTTAATGTCACTTGTACTTTAAGTTAAGTTAATGGTTTCTTTTAAAACTAACTCTTTTAGGGTCATCAAGACACTTTCACATCAAAGGTGTATTTAAAGGGTATGCTGGAAATTTTAAAGCCTATTATGGTCAAGAGGAACTTTCTATTGAAAATGTACTTTCAAGAAAATTTTGATCTCTTTGACCATATCCAAGTCTTTTAGGTCTAGTTCTTTACTTTTTGTTGAAATTGGGTTTAGCTGAGTCATTTTCCTATTCTTAAACAAAATCAAGATTTTCAAAAACTTAGGTCATATCTACAAGCTAAAATAGTTTGTAGTTGTGCTTCCAGTATATGCAAGTCACCTCATCAATTATTTGGGACAAACAAACACATTAGGATTTTTATATTTCATAAACATAAAACCTTTTGTATTCTTCTGGTTCTCTAGTGAATTGTAAAAGAAATTTTGGTTTTGAAAAACACTAAAACCTAATTTTTTGGAATGGAATAATAAAATTAGTTTACGAATTTTTTCAAAAATGAGAATTATAATTAAATATTGATAATCAAACTGAATTAAATATGAGATTTAAAGTTAACATATATCTATAGGTTACTGATTTTTAAGCATCATGAGAGGGATCAATCCTTACTCATGATTGTAACCAATATCAAATTTTTTCACATGATCTCTAGTATTAATGCAGACCTAGAATTTTTTTCAAGGGTTTTGTAATCCCTAAAATACAAACTCTGATAGTTGACTAATCTTGATTGGCCAAAATGAGATTAATGGCGAGTCTATGTCAAATGTTATTTCATAATGGCTATTTAGGGTAAGTTCGAGTGAGCGATTCACATCAATGACTCAGTCTAGAAACAGAAACAAAAAATAATAAGAAAAAAAAGAAGAAAAAACAAAGGATTCACCCACTTTTAAGTCCAACCCCCAAGATTCGTGTCCCAACACATTGTGACAATATACCAAAAAATAGAAATTTAAGACCATGTATACTAGTTGTTAAGAATAGTTAGTCATTAAAATGCATTCAATAGCTTAAGCAATCATGTATTATTTGTAAACAATTAGGCACATTTTGGATTATGGTAAGGAAGACATACTAATTGTTATCAAAATAAATTCCAATTGTTGTCTATATGCATAATTCATACCTATTGTAGAATTTTTTCTAAGTTTATATGCATACTACTCATAATCAATTAGTCAAACTATATGAAAAGTTAAAGAAATTTTCCAAGCATAGTAAACTTCTATAGGTTGGAAAATTGTTTGCCTAAAAAAATTCAATAAGATCAAATGAGCAATTCGATTCAGTCAATGAACATACATAAATATAGTTTAAGACTTAAAGTAGAATGAGCTATGAGTTAAGTCAAGTTAAGATCAAATTGTTAAAATAAGGAATATCAAAGTATTTAACTTATAGACATGTTCAAAGATTCATATAAATCAATCATTTCGAGCATACAAGACAAACAAAAAGAGGAATTCTTAATTATTAACTCATGAATGTCATTAAACTTAATGCTAAAAGATAAGAGTTGCATAGCATAAGTTTAGCAATTATCTTAGCCCTACAAAGCTTTATTGATATGTTAGTTTTGACTTTTTGAGTCCATGATTCTAAGTATTGAACACTTTTTGGATGATCTAGACTTGATTTGATAAGGTTGTATGCTTGTTTGCTTTTTTTTGCTTTGGAAGAATTCATCCTCACTAAAATGGCTTTATCTCCATGATACCTTGCATAAGGTTAAGAAAAAAAATCTTAGAAAAGGGCAAGCATTAGTAATACTGAAATACTAATTGTAATAAATATATATTTAATGAGCAAAAATATGATCATTAAGCTCAGAAACAAATTTTATACATGTAAGCATCAAGATATGATAGAACCATCAAGATCATGCATTTAATATTATAAATTCATCAAACTATGTCAATGTAAGTTTATGATGAGTAGAAATGATGTTAATCATAATCAGGACTGATAAAGTTAAAGCAAAATCCATTAAAGATATTCAAAACAACATTCTTGGACTAAAAACAACTTGAAATGGCTAAATTGAATTGCATATATCGATGCATTTAGATATTGTATCAATACAATCTACATTTTACTGATACAATATTCATAGTATCAACGCATTTTAGGTTTTTTTGGGTTTTCCAAATGTATTCAAACATTGACTAGTTTTGTCAAAAATACATTAGAAAATATAGCAATTTTTCATTCAAAAACCCATGGTTTGAAATTCTAATATTAACTTTTGATTTGGGACATTAAAAACTCATTTGAAAGATCAATTTGAATTAAAACAACTTTTAAACAAAGATTTAAAGAATTATTGGTCAAACTATGCATTCAAGTTCAAGCAATATGCAATCTTAAAGCATCGAAATCTATGATTTTTCATTTAAAACTCATTTGTACAAATTTATAATCATTTTCAATGTATATCAAACTTGTTCAAACCATAAAACATGAACAAACAATATGATCAAACATCTTAAGCCTTATTTAAGCAAAATTAACCATAGCATTCAAGAGGCAAATGATTCGCTAAAAATATGTTTATGGCATAAATCACACAAGTAAGCTTATTTATGCACAGCATGATCAAATAGATCAACCAATGCTTAATAAGTTCATGATCTTGATTTTTGGCACTTCAAAATCTCGTTTTTCTTAATCGTAAAGCCTTTAATGAGTTATCAAAACTCTTTAAGTACAATTTTAGTCCACTTGAAATTTTTCAACAATTTTCAAATCGTAGAACTAAATTGTTCAAATGACTACTTGGCCTTAGAATCAAGGAAATCATAAAGTCAACTTTGTAAACTTATATTTCCTTAAAAATTTAACTGAGATGTCAAAAATGGTACAAAATCATTGTTAAAACTCTTTTAACGATTGAGAAAAGCTTTATAAACTATTTCAAATTGTCTAAATGGTTTCCATGACCATAATTTCTTGAAAATTAAAATTTGTTCTTTTAAGCTCTCAAAATCTTTTGAAACTTTCATTGAACACATAAAGAAAATATAGCAAGTTTGTCAAATCTTATACTTTAAAACTTTCTTTTTGTAAAACTAATTTTCAATGAAAGGACTTGAAAATTTAAAATCATTAAATCATTAAGCTTTGCAAGCTTGCCCTAAATATATGCATAAAAAGAACTTAATCATGTAATCAAACATCATAATTTTTTTAGAACATGATATCATCAAAAATAAGATCTTGTTAGAATTCATGCTTTAAAATTTCGTAACATCATTTCACAAACAACAACAATATATCATCTTTAAGCTCATAATCATCAAATACATAATCATATAATTTTATCCATAACTAAGATGCAAAATATGTATTTTTATTAAAAGCATGCAAAAAAAAAATTATTAATAAATCCAAACAAATAAAACATCAAATAATTAGTTATGAATAGGGAAAAATAATACTCAATCAATAAGTTTTAAGCTTAACAGTTAACCATCATTCCTTTTTGTGTTTCTAGAGCATCCAATCGAGTTGCTTTCCTCTTTATTGCTCCAATATATCTACAAGAGACTATTAATTGCATTTTGGTTCTCAAATTGCTTTGAGTTTTTGAAAGTTAGTTACCAATTGCCTTGTTCTTCTTAGAATCCATATTTGCTTAATTTTAAATTAAGTCATTTTCTCAATAAGACAAGTATGTGATAGATAAACATTTGTCGTAACATGCCGAACAAGAATTCAACATGCTAGAATTGGAATACGTATATTTATTTATTTCATTTTCTTTTCTCATGTTAGGATGAAGTTGTCAAAATGGATCGCACAGCCAACTTAAACCCAAACGATTATTACAAAACAATTAAAAGATTTGGAGTACCTACTAATCTATTTTGGCTAGATAAGATTGGTCACCCCTTAGAGCTCATGTTTGAGGGTTACGAAACCTTTAAAAACAACATTCGAAGTCTACTTAAAAACCAAAGATTCATATGAAAATAGTTTGGGAATTGACTACATGTAAAGTGAAGCATGTCCACGCTGCGACACCTATAAATCGATTCCTATTAATTATGTGTTATACTAAATTTTGATTAAATTTGGTTTCAATTTCCCTATTTTAATTATAATTCCCATGTTTTTGAAATCATCTAAGATCAATATAGCTATTCCAATTCCAAATAAATTAGGTTTTAGTTAATTTTGAAAATCAAAAATTATTTTTCATGCCTCTTCAAAAATCCTAAAGGAATAAAAAAGTCTTATTTCTCAAGAAATTAAAGAATTTTAATTTACATGTTTGAGGAGCGTATTCATTTTGTTTAAAATAATTGATGAAGTAACTTCATAAACTCAAAGTACACTTATGGACTATTTTAACTTGAGGATATTGCCTCAAACTTTATTAGAAACACAGTATAATTAATAAAATCATACTAATTTTCTTTTAACAAAAAACACCTAAAAAAACTCTAAAAGACATGCATCAACACAAAGGTTCCCAAATGACCCTAATAGATATGTATCGACATGAAGGTTCCCACATGATCCTAGACTCAATTTTAAGTTACTATTACCAAAATAGCCTTAATAGACGTGTTTTGACATAAAAGTTCCCACATAACCCTAACATATATGAAATTGCATAAAAATCCCTAGATCATGGGAAATGACGTAATCCTAAAATACATGAAATTGCATAAAAGTCCATAGATTATAGAAAATAAGCTAACTAACCTTAATATACATAAAATTAAATAAAACTCCCTACATCATAGGAAATAACCTAAAAGACCCTCGCATACACAAAATTACTTAATAATTCCTAAATCATGAAAAATAACTACAAATAATTCTAAAATACACAAAATTACATGATAACCTCTAAATCATGGAAAATGAATAAAATGGCTAATTTCTAAATCATGAAAAATGACTAAAAATAATTTTAAAATGCATGAAATTACATGATAACCTCTAAATCATGGAAAATGAATAAAATGGCCTAAAAATGCATGGAATGATGTACTAAAATTTGATTTGCATGAAAACATTATAGAGAAATTGCAAATTATCCTTTTAAGCTTCTACCATTTTTAAATGTATTCATAGGCATCTTTTCTATCAACAAACATACAAGCATTGAATCATATATAATTTTTATGTGCAAAATATCTCACGAAAATGAATACGCATGGATTTGTTAATGTGCATGGTGATGTTGGCATAATTATCATATTTTTATGAAAAGTGCATAGGCATGTGAATCATGATCATAAAGCATAAAAATCGTATAAAATACATGGCATCATACATAACATGAGAAATTCATGACAGGGAATAACCAATAATGCGAAGAACAAGGAAAACAACATAGTGCTAACAACCATAAATCATGCAAACTTATTTTGAAAGGCATAAAAATAAGTTTTCTTGATAGAAAGCTAATTTTTAGGAAACTTTAAACAAAAATAATCAAAGAAAACAAAACTAAAAGCATTTAATGATCATTACTCAAGATTTGGCCATAGATATAGTTTTTCCACTTTGTCGCAATGTACCCCAGGGTAGATCCTCGCAGATCAATAGGTGCGCATGACTTAAAATATTTTCTTGACTTGGACATGTCTTCTTAACTGAGACTATTCTTTGGTGTTGTGATGAGAACGAAAAAGTACAGATTCTCGACTTATGACACAATGAGGGGGGACCATAGGACGATTCACTCATCTTATTGGTCTCATATGACCATCATGAAATGGCCAATGCTTGGAGTCACCACCGATCATTTCGGGCTAGGCATGATCAGATGCCTATCGAAACCTATGATTTGAGTTACGAAACTCAAAACATTAATCTTGTGGTCTACGTGATGGAAAGATTCACCGTTTAGGTTTAGGAGTTAGTTACGTACGATGAGGTATGAACCTCTTCACAGCGCCCAAAATCAGTACCTTACTAGCTATGTCTTTCTTGGTTTCGATTCTTTCGATCTTAACTTGTCATTATTTTGATGTAACCCCTTTTAATGCATAAATCTCATAGAAATAATCTAGATTTTAATGAAAAAGATTTAATCTCATATATGCCCTGGAGATATGCGGAATATAAAGATTTTCGATAAAAATGACCTTTGGATTTTACTTTGAAAATGGAATGTTCCACTTTAGGCACTGCAGAGATACCCATGTAGAAGATTACCTTTAATTTTATTTGAAACAATTTGAAAACATGAATACAAATAATCATCACAATAAAATCATGTTAGTAAGATAATAAATGAAATAACATAACATGGATCATTCAATGCAGTGATGAAGAAAATGGGTGGACTATAGGAATTTATCTCGTTATTGGCATCGATTATCTAGGAATAACTGAATCGACCATTTTCGAGATGCATCTGGATTTCTTGATTAAACGAGATTTGTTTGACATAATCATGGAAATTTAGGAAGTGAGAATTTAATTGCAATTAAAAGACAGGGTTGAAGTATCCCTTCGAAAAGATGGGATTAAAGTATCCTTGTAGATGACAAATAATTTTGACAAAGGAAGATTTTTAAATTTTGACAATTTTAAGAAGCGAGGTTGGAGTATCCCCTTAAAAGGTTGGAGTTAGAGTATCCCTGTGAGTGAAAAATCATTTTGACATGGAAAGATTTTTAAATCTTGACAATTTTGAAAAACAGGGTTGGAATATCCCCTTGGAAGGACAGGGTTGGAGTATCACCGTGGATGACATAACTTCATGATTTAGAAAATAGGTGAGCATTCGACAATTTTTGGCAAAAGGATATATTATGAATGAAGATGATAAAGATGTAAAATATGTTTGTGCCTTGATATGAGCTTGTGGGAGGTTAAGGTATGCTCTCGAGTCTGATCAGGATGACATGGAGACATTCGAATGTCTCGAGATAAAATTCAAGAAAACAACTTAATTTTGACCAAAATCAAAAAACAAGGGATAGCATCGTGCTATCTTGCTTCCCAAATTTATTCTAAATTGGTTTGAAGGATTTAGAAGGTGGACAAGACACTGTTATAAAGGTAACTCGATGAGGGTCATTCTAAAAATATTTCCAATATCCCAAGAAGTCATTTTCTAATGGAATAAATTTTCAAGTTTGGACTGATTAAGCTGCTAGCAGAGCATAAGAATGACAAGGTGTTTCAAAATTTGAAAAACCAACCCAGACTCATTTGGTGTTAAAAAATCATAAATAATATCTTTCCAGAAAGTGAATTTCATGAACATTTTAGGAAAAATGCTTAAAAAATTTGGAAAAATTATTTACTGGGCTTGAACGGCCCAACCAGAATACATGTTCAGATTCTAGAGGTTTTGGACAGTTTAGACTTGAAAAATCTTAACTTTCTCATCTGGAATGATCCGGGTGAATGAGACATCATTTTGAAGATAATTTAACATGCTTTGATAGAAAAATATCATAAAATTCATGAAAAATCGTTTCAGATTTTAAAATGATTTTTTAATTTGTAACAGTCATGCTGCCAGTAACGGACAAAGCAAAGCAGCGGATATTTCTTGTTTTCCTTATGTTTATGGGTCTATATTTGAGTCTTTGACATTCGAACATCCATGACTGATGGGAAAGAGTGGCATGAGCATTACGAACTCATTTGCACAGCCTCGGAGTAGTTTAGGACAATGAAATAGTCTGTTAATCATACCACTAAAGGTTTTAACTTAAAAATAAGGCACAAACATTTTAGGGATAGGTGTAGGATCATTTTTATTTCAAAATTAGAAGATTTGAGCTTGTTTAACCAAGATTCTAGAATTTGCCCTAAGATATTTTGCTAGCTTAAAGGAAAATACTAAGCCCATACTAATCCTCATTGGTTGAGGTTAACATGCTTGGCTTAGGGGGGTTTCAAAAATCAATTTTTGACAGCCATCAAACATGCATTTTGACAAGAAGAAGACAACAAACATACAAGGGGATGGCATATAACATAGATGAGGATGCTAATTTTACTAATGGCCTAGACAAAAAAAGTGTTATGCACTTTGACAAAAAAATATTATAGATGCTGAAAATGACAATGATTCATAAAAGTTAAGGTGTAAATGTGCTTGAAATGTGTTAGGCTACTGATTCATGCATGGATTAATGATAATAAGATGCATGAACATGGAAAAAAATGCATGAGCAAGGGATATCGAACTAATGAGGATGAAATGAAGCATTTTGCACATAAAAGAGGCATTAAGGCATCAAAATCCTAAACTATCATAACCAAAAGCCAAAATAACATGATAATCCTAAATGGGTAATGGAAACATGGCGAGCTCCTTAAAATGATGAAGATGCTGAAAAACCAAAAATGAAAGTGATAAAGTCAGAAGTTATACCAACAAAACTTCACTTCTTGGCCAAATGATTTGAGCAGTAGAGATGGCTTGAATTTTTGTCTTTTCCTTGTTGTTAATAAGCAAGAAAAAGAGAAAAATGATGAGGTTTTGGTTCTACTATGGATGAGGGTGATTTTTGAAATGTGTAATGGATGAAAGTAAGTGTTTTAAGGCTGTTTTTGGGTGGTGGGTGAAGAGCTACGGGATTTGGTTTTCTTGGTATGTGAATGTGTTTTTTGGAAGTGTAAATGAGCTGGAATCTAACCTTTCTTTGCTGAGATAGAAGTGGTCTATTTATACCAGCCTTTTGGAGCCAAATTGGAGGTGTTTTTGGCCAATTCTCAACGGGGACAAGGTGATGTCAGCATGATGGCTATAGGGTGGTTGTAGAAAGCAACTTGCTACCAATGTAATGTGCATAGGGTGGCTGGATTAAATGCTGAAATGCTTTTCCAGCAAATAGGGTGGCTGATGGTGATATTGGTTAACAAGCTAAGGAGTAGGGTGATCATATGATGTTGACCTTTTTTTAATCCAATTTAGACTTCAAAAAGGTGTTATGTTTAATTCAAAAGTCTAAATTCGTAATCTAATATGTGTTTTAATCTTTCTTTATGCAAAGAAATAGTTAAAATCGAGTTTGGCTCAATGGTGGACGTGTCAAAAATGCCTAGACCATGAAAATAGCCTGCATGTATCGATGCATTTGGTCCAAAAACCTTATATGTATTGATACAATGAACATTGTATTAATACAATGATCAATATATCGATACTATGAACATCGATACTATGAACCACTGTATCAATACATTTTGATATGTATCAATAAATTCCTTTATAGAATGCATGTTTTGGTCCTGGCATGGTCTAGTATCGATACATGAGGTCTTGTATCGATGCAGAGGCTTATGTATCGATACATCTACATGTTGTATCGATACAAACGGGGACATTTCAAATTTATGGCACGTTAAAGCATTGTATCGATACATGAGAAGCATGTATTAATACATTTAAGTAAAATTATGAATTTTCTCATATTTTTTATCCCTGAATACCTTGGACTATGTCATTTGATGCCATATCTTCGCATTTACCTTTGATATGATCCCTAGGCCTTCTTGACATCCTCAAAATAATTGCTCGACGATTGTTGCCCCCTTTTACATCCATGCTCCAGATTGCTTAAAATTATTCCAGACAAAATAAGGTGTCTACAGCTACCCCTCTTTGATCGTTGCTGAGAATCAGGAATAGGGCAAAGAAAAATAGACACTATTTTATCCAGGGTAGACTGACACTTCTAGAACATTAGGGTGTTAGGTTTTCTAAGGTTTAACCCCCTTAGACAGGTACAGAGTAACGTGAATTTTTGATATGGGTGCCGCCAGTTTATGTGGGCTTGACTTAAACTTAGTGCCACCAGCTTTTGTGGGTTTTGACTTAGATGCCGCTAGCTCATGTGGGCTTTGACTTAGACTTAAATGCCATCAGCTTATGTAGACTTTAAGGGGTGCCACTGACTTGTGGGCTTTAAAGGGTACCACTAACATGTGGGCTTTGAAAGGTGCCACAGCTTGTGGGCTAAAAAATATCGTGGCTTGTGGGCTTTGAAAAGGGTGCCACGACTTGTGGGCTTTTAAGATGGTGCCATGACTTGTGGGCTTTAAAAAGGGTGCCACAACTTATGGGCTTTTGAGATAATGCCACGACTTGTGGGCTTTTGAGATAGTTCCACGACTTATGGGCTTTAAAAAGGTGCCACTAACTTATGGGCTTTGAAAAGGGTACCACTGACTTGTGGGCTTTAAGGGTGCCACAACTTATGGGCTTTTGAAAGACTACTATGACTTGTGGGCTTTCAAAATAGTTCCATGACTTGTGGGCTTTTGAGAGAGCACCATAACTTGTGGGCTTTAAGAATATTCCACTAATTTATTGGTTTTAAGGGGTGCCATGACTTATGGGCTTTTGAAAAGGGTACCACGACTTGTGGGCTTTGAAAGGGGTGCTACTTACTTGTGGGCTTTTAAAAGGTGCCACAACTTATGGGCTTTAAAGGGTGCCACGACTTGTGGGTTTTAAAAAGGGTGCTAGGACTTATGGGCTTTTGAGAGAGTGCCACGACTTGTGGGCTTTAAAATGATTCCACTAACTTGTGAGCTTTGAAAAATATGCCACGACTTGTGGGCTTTGAAAGGGGTGCCTTTGACATGTAGGCTTTGAAAAGGGTGCCGCTGACTTATGGGCTTTAAAGGGTGCCACGACTTGTAGGCTAAAAAGGGTGCCACAATTTGTGGGCTTTAAAGGGTGCCACGACTTGTGGGCTTTAAGAAGGGTGGTAACAAAGTTTTTGATAAAACTTCTAATACAAGCTCTTCTTAATAGAAGTTCATGACAAAATTTCCTATTGAGAAAGGTTTTGGCACTAGTTCTTAACAAAACTTCTGACGAACGTTCTTGACAGATGTTTTTAATGATAGTCTCTAGACAACAATTTCTTGCCACTAGCACTTTCGAAATAAGGTGAAAAGAAGAGAAGAACCTTACCTGAATGACACTTGGTTTGCGAAGCTTAGAGTTCTTACCAGGAATTCCTTGGAGGTTCAGCAAACCTGGCTTGAAGTGATATTGCAAACATGATGATGTAAAATGGTAATGTGAATGCATGATTGAAATCCTATCATGATTGCATGATGTGAAGTCTAATACGGGAGATAGTTGTAGTTCTCTTTGTACATCATTCAGACTCTCAAAGGGATGGCAATTCATCCTTGTTCCAACTATGGACCAGAATTTTCCTTATCTCGCTAGGGATTGTAGGTTGTCCTTGCTCCATCAGGGATGTGATTGAAAATTTAGTCTTAAGAATTTAGAATGCTGCATTTCTCAATTCGAGAGGCTCAATCATTTTCCTGACAAATGAAGGGCATTACCAATAATTTGGAGACTATTCGACCAATCAGGTTGATGTCTCTAGTTTTGATAAGATTCTAACAAAATACATAGGTCGATTTTGGTTAGCTTAAAATAGTTTTTCTTGAGATGTGGCTTGTGAAAGCAAGAAATGGTTTAGTGTATGGTCATGCTGAATGGGTGCTTGGATGCGAAAAGTGCATGATCTTGATAATCGAGGTGTAACCAAAGTTCCCCATGCTTTTTTTTTTCCTTTTGATGTAATGTCAGGATGCCCTAATGCATATTTCAGTTAATTATCAAACATTATCAGTTAAATGACAAGTGCAATGTGAGTTGTACGAGGGTTAAAAGAAATAAGGTAATATTTATTTATGACAATAAAAGAGACATAACTCAATGTACTATTTGACAAGAAATTGATAGGGTAGCGAGAAAGATGATCTTTTAGGCGAAAGATGCCTCTAACAATCATGACATGGATGTTCGTTAAGTGCTCTTCAGAATCGTTCTCGAACAATGACAGTGACTAGTATGAGTTGACCTTCAGAAGATCCTTAGGATTGCTTCGCTTTGTTCTGCAAGTGATCTCAATCTATGCCCCATCAAAATTGATCCTCTTCTATTGCCTCTTGTGGTTTTGAACTATAGTCGGGTTGGCTGCCCGGATGCCCCTATTTAGATTTTCATCTTGCCCTTTTGTTTTTTTTTTGTTTTTTTACTTGTTTGTTTTGTTTTTTGTTTTTTTTGTTTTGCTTTTTTAGTTTTTTTTTGGTCCCTCTTTTTTTGAAGAATGCCTTTTCAGGTTTTCGCCCTCTACGTGTAAATTTCTTAACGAAATATGAGTTGACTGGGTTAGGCAAGGCATTGCCATCAATTTCTGACAAGATTGGGGCCCCTCCAAAGAAGGCTTGCTTTACGATATACAGTTTTTCCCAATTAAGGGTCCATTTACCCCATACGTCCTTGTGAATTGGGAGGACCTTCTCCAGTACCAATTCACCTGGGTGAAATTATTGTGGATGCATTTTTTTGTCGTAGGCTCTGATTATTCATCTTTGATACATTTAACCATAGTAGATGGCCTTCATGCATTTTTCCTTGATGAGGTTAAGCTGGTCATATCTGTTCTTAACCTATTCAACTTCTTCAAGTTTAGTTTCCATCAAGACTCTGAGAAAAGGGATCTCAACTTCAATAGGCAATACAACTTCCATCCCATAGACAAGAGAAAATGGAGTAGCACTCGTGGAAGTGCAAACTGAGGTTCAATAGGCATAAAGTGCAAAAAAATAGCTCCTCACACCAATCTTTATGAGTTTCGGTCGTTTTTTCAACCATTTTTTGACCTTTTTGTTGGCTGCCTTAACTGCCCCATTCATGTTTGGGCAATAAGGATGGAATTATCATACTTGATCATGAACTATAAGAGATATGGTGGTGCAGAGCTTTCTTCAAAACCTTATTAAGAATCAACTTTACTAGTGCAAATTGATCATTCGAAATCGATCGTAAAAGATCCATCAAACACATCCATGTCACTGTCATTAGGACACCTGAAAGGGTGAAAAAATAGGCATTGCAAAAAGTGCACACACATAACCAAAAGATTTGGATAAAAATGAAGGCAAAAGAGTAATGGAGACAAAAAGGTTGAAAAGTAATTTAGACACACAATATGGAATGATTTATGCAAAAGTCATTTCATTGATAATTCTTAACAAAAATGCCCCTGACATAGGACACCTACCTGCCTTTAGGTGAGGGTAGGTAGGTTTTTATTTCTTAACTTCACATAAAAGGGACAAAAAAGTGCAGGGGCTTCCATCATGCTTCGTCATCAAAATCAAGTCTTGATAGAAGGACATAAATTTTATGGCTCAGTACTAATCATTTTTGCAGCTGGCTTAGTGTGGTTTGGTAAAGGATTAGTAGCAACATTTGGTCCCTGGTTTGTCCCGAACTGTAAGACTTTTGCATTGATTAGATTTTACACATTTTGTTTGAAATAAATAAAGTTCTCAATGTCATGCCCCGCTGCCCTAGAATGGTATTCACAGTGAGCGTTAGGGTTGTACCATGGCGAGTATGGCAGCTTCTTTTCTGAGACATAGATTGGAGCCACTAAGTGATTTTGGAACAAGGTTTGGTAAAGCTCCTTATAGGTCAGAGGGATGGGATCAAAATGTTGTCTTGGTTGATTTGTACCTCAATTGCCAGGTGCATTATTGGTTGTTCGATTGGTAATTTGGTGAATCTGTAGAGGGTAGCCTTATAGTGGGTTTGCTGGGATTGCAAGGGATGGTTTATAAGTGGTAGCATAGATTGGCTGTGGGGATATTGTGACGGGGTAAGAGCAAGGCATTCTTGAATAGTACGGGTTGGATGCTTGATGCTGTCTCAATTAAGATGAGCCAGCATAATTTATAGCATTGGCCTCATCTTTCTTCTTCTTACTAGCAATGGGCTTCTTACTTGATACAGCTATTTCCCTGATGGACATTCTACCACTTTTAATGGCAGGATCGATCATTTCTCCATAAAGAACCAAGTCTACAAATTTTTTAGTGGCATTCCCCATAAGCTTCTCGTAACAAGGAGCACGTAAGGTGTGAATGAAAGTGACTGTCATTTTTTTTGTGAGGGAAGGCTGGACTAGGGCTATTTTCTCTTTCCACCTTTAGGCATATTACTTGAAACTTTTAGTGGATCTCTTCTTGAAATTCATCAGGGAAAGTCGATCCGGCGCCCAATCCAATATGTGCTGGTATTGATTTAGAAAGGCCTTAGCCAAGTCGGCCCATGATTGGATTTTGACATTGTCTACCTCGATATACCATCGAGCTACTACCTCAGTGAGGCTACGTTGGAAGCAATGGATGGAGAGCTTTTCATTTCTCTCATACCCGGCCATCTTTTGTAAGTATATTCGGATATGGAAAGAAGGATCAGTCATTCCATTAAACTTTTCAAACTTTGGGAGTTTAAACTTTAGGGGAATGACAAGGTTGGACACTAAAGACAGTGATTGAGCATCAAGAGCTCCAAACTTATCAGTCCCCTCGATAGCTTGGAGGCATTTTTCTAGTAGCTAGAATTTGCTCACTTCTTCTGTAGTCAAAATGGACTTTTGACCTTCTATTTTTTTTGGTTTCACATGGTCAAGGGCTATCGGATCTGCTGATGAGACTTTCGCATTTACCCTTTAAGTACTAAGAATAAATTGACCTGCCGCAATGGGATTTAGGTAGATGACTGGTGGAGACTGAGCGGTAGGTGTAGGAGCGGGTCGTTGTTCTTGTCTAGGTTCCCCTTGGGCGAGTTCTCGATTATTAGCAGGGGACCTTCAATGTTGGGAGAATTGTTCCTTGTTTTAGCAATGCTAGCGTGCCCTTTTCCTTTCATAGAGGTTGTTATTAGTTCCATAAGTCTCACCATCTGAGCTTGCATTTCCTTTTGCTGACAGAGCATCTGGTCTTGTGATTCCTTAACCATTAGCTCAAGTCGCTCAATGCGATCTTCATGATCACTCTCCATGATTTGTTTACAGTGTCTCGTGTTGTAGCAATGTAGGATGTTAGGTTTCGTTTTCCTGATTAACCCCAGAGTCCCTTGCACTTTTATGTCCTAACTTTCGTATTAGACTTTCACTTGAAAATGTATTTACTGATGAGTGTTTATAATGCAATGATGAGTTAAGATGATGAATGATTAAAGCAAGTGTGAAAAGGTGAAAGCAAATATGCATATGTATATGCATTGGAGATAATTGAATCTTGGAACAGCTTCATCGATAACTTTTTCATAGAGCCACAAAAAGGTCCCTTGTTGAACATCGAACCAGAACAATTATCCTAAAATGATGATGGTCATGATAATTAATATGAGATGATGCATGCACTAGAGCACCAATAAAAGGGAAACGAGTTAGTGAATTGTATAAGAGATAAATGTATGAAATTAAAAAATTTTGAGAACATCAGAGAAAAATATTCAAGACATGTCTCAACCAAGGTGGAGAGACACGAAACAGGCAACGTATCAACATGCCAAGATGCAATCTACCCTTCATAAGGTGATTTAATATCTTATTTTGATGGAAAAATAACTGACCAGTAGTAATATTCATTTATCACCACTAGTGTGGATGCACGCTAAGCCATGACTCAAACAGCATAACGGCTTATAGTATAAGACATTGTGAATAATGGTTTATGTTCACTGTCACTTATTTATACAAAAGTTAGCCATCATTCGGGCAACACAATGGTATGTCTCGATAAATAATAAAAATACAGATGCGGGTGATAATAATATACTCATTGTCACCTACATAATTATGGTAATTAGGAGTAAAGGGTAGGAATGTTTCCCTAAGTGACCCTATTCTTTGGGTATTCTAGTAGCGTTTCGATATGGTTTGACATGGTTTAGCTCATAAGGCTTACTATATGAGGTTTAAGTTAATGTCTAAATAGGTATCCAAATTGCTCCTCCATCTGGTAAGAACAGTCGAGGGATCCCAATCCTAAACCCATCGTGGGTTTGGCAGAATGGGTTCGATTTTTCTATGCAAATGCAGAGGGTTACACACAAGAGACATAGGTAATTTACATCCAGGAAGTTATTGCCATGCCTATGCGAAGGGTTACTCACGAAGGCGGATAGGTCACTTCTTTCTAATGATTGGGTTATAACCACGCCATGGAGTTTGGCGGGACACTAATGCACATGCAAGTGTGCAGTGTGTGATGGGGAAATGAGTAAACCTTTTTGTTTGCTTTTATATTACTGTCACAACTTACCTCGAGGTGGATCCTCGTGGATCTAAAAGGGTGTACAACTTAAAATATTTTCCTAACTTGGAAACTGTCTTCTCGACTAAGATTATTCTCTGGCGATGTGATAAGAACAAGAATGTACAGATTCTCAACTTATTATACAGGGAGGGGGACCATAAGATGAATTACTCATCTTATTGGTCTCGTATGACCATCACAAAATGGCCAACACATGGAGTCGCCACCGATCATTTGGGGCTAGGCATGATCGGATGCCTATTGAAACCTATGTTTTGAGCTACAAAACTCAAAATATCGATCCCATGGTCTACGTAATGCAAAGATTTGTCACTTGGGTTCGGGAGTTGGTTACGCGTGATGAGGTACGAACCTTTTCACGACGCCCGAAATCGGTACCTTACTAGCTATGTCTTATCTCGATTTTGATTCTTTCGATTTTAACTGTCACTATTTTGATATAACCCTCTTCGAATGCATGAATCTTATAGAAATGATCCAGGTTTTGATGAAAAAG